>OW971686.1:129025623-129027549 GCA_921997135.2 Mus spretus
TTAGGGTTAGGGTTAGGGTTAGGGTTAGGGTTAGGGTTAGGGTTAGGGTTAGGGTTAGGGTTAGGGTTAGGGTTAGGGTTAGGGTTAGGGTTAGGGTTAGGGTTAGGGTTAGGGTTAGGGTTAGGGTTAGGGTTAGGGTTAGGGTTAGGGTTAGGGTTAGGGTTAGGGTTAGGGTTAGGGTTAGGGTTAGGGTTAGGGTTAGGGTTAGGGTTAGGGTTAGGGTTAGGGTTAGGGTTAGGGTTAGGGTTAGGGTTAGGGTTAGGGTTAGGGTTAGGGTTAGGGTTAGGGTTAGGGTTAGGGTTAGGGTTAGGGTTAGGGTTAGGGTTAGGGTTAGGGTTAGGGTTAGGGTTAGGGTTAGGGTTAGGGTTAGGGTTAGGGTTAGGGTTAGGGTTAGGGTTAGGGTTAGGGTTAGGGTTAGGGTTAGGGTTAGGGTTAGGGTTAGGGTTAGGGTTAGGGTTAGGGTTAGGGTTAGGGTTAGGGTTAGGGTTAGGGTTAGGGTTAGGGTTAGGGTTAGGGTTAGGGTTAGGGTTAGGGTTAGGGTTAGGGTTAGGGTTAGGGTTAGGGTTAGGGTTAGGGTTAGGGTTAGGGTTAGGGTTAGGGTTAGGGTTAGGGTTAGGGTTAGGGTTAGGGTTAGGGTTAGGGTTAGGGTTAGGGTTAGGGTTAGGGTTAGGGTTAGGGTTAGGGTTAGGGTTAGGGTTAGGGTTAGGGTTAGGGTTAGGGTTAGGGTTAGGGTTAGGGTTAGGGTTAGGGTTAGGGTTAGGGTTAGGGTTAGGGTTAGGGTTAGGGTTAGGGTTAGGGTTAGGGTTAGGGTTAGGGTTAGGGTTAGGGTTAGGGTTAGGGTTAGGGTTAGGGTTAGGGTTAGGGTTAGGGTTAGGGTTAGGGTTAGGGTTAGGGTTAGGGTTAGGGTTAGGGTTAGGGTTAGGGTTAGGGTTAGGGTTAGGGTTAGGGTTAGGGTTAGGGTTAGGGTTAGGGTTAGGGTTAGGGTTAGGGTTAGGGTTAGGGTTAGGGTTAGGGTTAGGGTTAGGGTTAGGGTTAGGGTTAGGGTTAGGGTTAGGGTTAGGGTTAGGGTTAGGGTTAGGGTTAGGGTTAGGGTTAGGGTTAGGGTTAGGGTTAGGGTTAGGGTTAGGGTTAGGGTTAGGGTTAGGGTTAGGGTTAGGGTTAGGGTTAGGGTTAGGGTTAGGGTTAGGGTTAGGGTTAGGGTTAGGGTTAGGGTTAGGGTTAGGGTTAGGGTTAGGGTTAGGGTTAGGGTTAGGGTTAGGGTTAGGGTTAGGGTTAGGGTTAGGGTTAGGGTTAGGGTTAGGGTTAGGGTTAGGGTTAGGGTTAGGGTTAGGGTTAGGGTTAGGGTTAGGGTTAGGGTTAGGGTTAGGGTTAGGGTTAGGGTTAGGGTTAGGGTTAGGGTTAGGGTTAGGGTTAGGGTTAGGGTTAGGGTTAGGGTTAGGGTTAGGGTTAGGGTTAGGGTTAGGGTTAGGGTTAGGGTTAGGGTTAGGGTTAGGGTTAGGGTTAGGGTTAGGGTTAGGGTTAGGGTTAGGGTTAGGTTAGGGTTAGGGTTAGGGTTAGGGTTAGGGTTAGGGTTAGGGTTAGGGTTAGGGTTAGGGTTAGGGTTAGGGTTAGGGTTAGGGTTAGGGTTAGGGTTAGGGTTAGGGTTAGGGTTAGGGTTAGGGTTAGGGTTAGGGTTAGGGTTAGGGTTAGGGTTAGGGTTAGGGTTAGGGTTAGGGTTAGGGTTAGGGTTAGGGTTAGGGTTAGGGTTAGGGTTAGGGTTAGGGTTAGGGTTAGGGTTAGGGTTAGGGTTAGGGTTAGGGTTAGGGTTAGGGTTAGGGTTAGGGTTAGGGTTAGGGTTAGGGTTAGGGTTAGGGTTAGGGTTAGGGTTAGGGTTAGGGTTAGGGTTAGGGTTAGGGTTAGGGTTAGGGTTAGGGTTAGGGTTAGGGT
>OW971686.1:129027562-129030062 GCA_921997135.2 Mus spretus
TCACTCTGTAGACCAGGCTGGCCTTGAACACTTTAATCTGTCTGCCTCTGCTTCCCAAATGCTGGGATTAAAAGCATCTGCCACCACTGCCCTGACTAATCTTTTTTTTTTTTTTTTTTGGAAAATACCTTTCTTCCTTCCTTCCTTTCTTCCTTCCTTCCTTCCTTCCTTCCTTCCTTCCTTCCTTCCTTCCTTCCTTCCTTCCTTTCTTTTTTCTTTCTTCCTTCCTTTCTTTCTTTCTTTCTTTCTTTCTTTCTTTCTTTCTTTCTTTCTTTCTTTCTTTCTTTCTTTCTTTCATTCATTATTTTTTCTTTTTTTTGAGATATGGTTTCTCTGTGTAGCCCTAGCTGCCTTGTAAGGCAGGGTGACCTTGAACGCAGAAATCTGCCTGAGGTTAAAGGTGTGTTCCACAATTGCCCCAGCTCTAATTCTCTTTAAAAAAAATATGTGTGTACGTATGTATGTATATATAGAAGTAATATTAATCCATTAAGATCTCTAAAGAGAGTTCCAGGAGTATCCAGAGAAACCCTGTCTCAATAAATAAATAAATAAACAAACAAACAAATAAATAAATAAGGAAGGAAGGAAGGAAGGAAGGAAGGAGAAAGAAAGAAAGAAAGAAAGAAAGAAAGAAAGAAAGAAAGAAAGAAAGAAAGAAAGAAAGAAGGAAGGAATCCTAACCATCACCACCAATAAAAAGGCTGTGGAAACTATTTCATGTCCTTCTCCCCCATAGGTGAGGATGTAGCTGCTTGTAAATGAATACTCCATGTGTGTGTATGTGTTTCCATGGCCAGCTAGTACCAACCCCAGATTTGTGTTTCAGACATATGAGACATATGATTCTTCTAGTACTATTGACTATTGAATTTTGATCATGAAGGCACATTGGATTTTTGTTTTTTGGTTTTCTTTTTGTTATGGTTTTTTCAGACAGGGTTTCCCTGTATAGCCCTGGCTGTCCTGGCACATTGGATTTTATAACAGAGTTTGTGTGTGTGTGTGTGTGTGTGTGTGTGTGTGTGTGTGTGTGTGTGTGTGCGCGCGCGTGTAATACTTCTGCTGTGATTGCGACTAATTTTATTTGTTTGAAAATACTTTTAATTCTTTCTTTCTTCTTCCTTTGTTTCTTTGTTTCTTTCTTTCTTTCTCTTTCTTTCTTTGTTTCTTTGTTTCTTTCTTTCTACCTTTCTTTCTCTTTCTTTCTTTCTTTCTTTCTTTCTTTCTTTCTTTCTTTCTTTCTTTCTTCCTTCCTTCCTTCCTTTCTTTCTTTCTGTCTTTCTTTTTCTCTCTTTCTAATTTTTTTTTTGTTTTGTTTTTTTGAAGATATGGTTTCTCTAGCCCTAGCTGACTTGTAAGCCAGGGTGACCTTGATAGCAGAAATCTGCCTGAGGTTGAAGGTGGTTTCCACAATTGCCCCATCTCTACTCTAATTCTCTTTTAAAAAACTGTGTGTGTGTATGTTTGTATGTATATATGTATATATAGAAGTAATATTAATCCATTAATATCTCTTTTTCCTAAAATTCATGTCTCTCTCTCTCTCTCTCTCTCTCTCTCTCTCTCTCTCTCTCTCTCTCTCTCTCTCTCTTTCCTTCTTTCTTAAATTTATTCTTTTCATACATAGTTTCTTAGTGTAAGCATCCCTGACTGTCTTGAAGACACTTTGTAGGCCTCAATCCTGTAAGAGCCTTCCTCTGCTTTTCAAATGCTGGCATGAATGTTGTACCTCACTATGACCGGCTGAGATTTTCACCTTTTCTTTTCTTTTTCCCCACCCCCTTTCTTTTTATGATTCTAGCTATGGCCAGGCAGTGGTGGTGGTGGTGGTGGTGGCAGAGGGAGGTGGATCACTGTAACTTTGCAGCTAGCTTAGTCTTCAGTCTGAGTTACTCGAAAGGAGTTCCAAGAAGACTGGTTATATTTTTCATTTATTATGCATTTTAATTAAGATTTAATTACATCAAAAGAATTTAGACCGGCCAATTCAGAGTCTGCCGTTTAAAGGCATAAGGAAAAAGTAGGAGAAAAACGTGAGGCTGTCTGTGGATGGTCGAGGTTGCTTTAGGGAGCCTCCTCACCATTTTGCACTTGCAAACCGGGCCACTAGAACCCGGTGAAGGGAGAAACCAAAGCGACCTGAAACAATAGGTCACATGAAGGCCAGCCACCTCCATCTTGTTGTGCGGGAGTTCAGTAAGCAGACAAGATGGCTGCCATGCACATGTTGTCTTTCATCTTGGTGAGGTCAAAGTGCAACCGAGTGACAGAACAAGGAAGTAGACATGCAGACAACAGACATGCAGGCGAACCACCTCCCTTCCGTGTTTGGATAAAAGACACACAACAATTTTCATTACTTACACTAAGCCTTAAAAAGCACTCTGACAGCCTCGCATATATCTACATTCTATGTGATTAGAATTTCCTTTTGTTGTTGTTTTTTCATTTATTCTCAGGAGCTGCATGGTGGTTTCTCCTAGGTTCTGTTGCCCTC
>OW971686.1:129035062-129120363 GCA_921997135.2 Mus spretus
TCCCTGTATAGCCCTGGCTGTCCTGGCACATTGGATTTTATAACAGAGTTTGTGTGTGTGTGTGTGTGTGTGTGTGTGTGTGTGTGTGTGTGTGTGTGTGCGTGTAATACTTCTGCTGTGATTGCGACTAATTTTATTTGTTTGAAAATACTTTTAATTCTTTCTTTCTTCTTCCTTTGTTTCTTTGTTTCTTTCTTTCTTTCTTTTTCTTTCTTTGTTTCTTTGTTTCTTTCTTTCTTTCTACCTTTCTTTCTCTTTCTTTCTTTCTTTCTTTCTCTTCTTTCTTTCTTTCTTTCTTTCTTTCTTTCTTTCTTTCTTTCTTTCTTTCTTTCTTCCTTCCTTCCTTCCTTTCTTTCTGTCTTTCTTTCTTTCTCTCTTTCTAATTTTTTTTTTGTTTTGTTTTTTTGAAGATATGGTTTCTCTAGCCCTAGCTGACTTGTAAGCCAGGGTGACCTTGATAGCAGAAATCTGCCTGAGGTTGAAGGAGGTTTCCACAATTGCCCCAGCTCTACTCTAATTCTCTTTTAAAAAACTGTGTGTGTGTATGCTTGTATGTATATATGTATATATAGAAGTAATATTAGTCCATTAATATCTCTTTTTCCTAAAATTCATGTCTCTCTCTCTCTCTCTCTCTCTCTCTCTCTCTCTCTCTCTCTCTCTCTCTTCTATTTCTTTCTTACATTTATTCTTTTCATACATAGTTTCTTAGTGTAAGCAGCCCTGGCTGTCTTGAAGATACTTTGTAGGCCTCAATCCTGTAAGAGCCTTCTCTGCTTTTCAAATGCTGGCATGAATGTTGTACCTCACTATGACCGGCTGAGATTTTCACCTTTTCTTTTCTTTTTTCCCCCCTGTCTTTTTATGATTTTAGCTTTGGCCAGGCAGTGGTGGTGGTGGTGGCGGTGGTGGTGGCAGAGGGAGGTGGATCACTGTAACTTTGCAGCTTGCTTAGTCTTCAGTCTGAGTTACTCGAAAGGAGTTCCAAGAAGACTGGTTATACTTTTCATTTATTATGCATTTTAATTAAGATTTAATTACACCAAAAGAATTTAGACCGGCCAATTCAGAGTCTGCCATTTAAAGGCTTAAGGAAAAAGTAGGAGAAAAACGTGAGGCTGTCTGTGGATGGTCGAGGTTGCTTTAGGGAGCCTCCTCACCATTTTGCACTTGCAAACCGGGCCACTAGAACCCGGTGAAGGGAGAAACCAAAGCGACCTGAAACATGAAGGCCAGCCACCTCCATCTTGTTGTGCGGGAGTTCAGTAAGCAGACAAGATGGCTGCCATGCACATGTTGTCTTTCATCTTGGTGAGGTCAAAGTGCAACCGAGTGACAGAACAAGGAAGTAGACATGCAGACAACAGACATGCAGGCGAACCACCTCCCTTCTGTGTTTGGATAAAAGACACACAACAATTTTCATTACTTACACTAAGCCTTAAAAAGCACTCTGACAGCCTTGCATATATCTACATTCTATGTGATTAGAATTTCCTTTTGTTGTTGTTTTTTCATTTATTCTCAGGAGCTGCATGGTGGTTTCTCCTAGGTTCTGTTGCCCTCTCCTGGCATGCAGGTACATACGCAGCAGATAAAGCACAAACACACACTTACATTGTAAACTATTTGTAATAAATAAAGAAAGCAAGAAAGCAAGAAAGCAAGAAAGCAAGAAAGCAAGAAAGAAAGAAAGAAAGAAAGAAAGAAAGAAAGAAAGAAAGAAAGACAGAAAGAAAGACAGACAGACAGACAGACAGACAGACAGGAAGGAAGGAAGGAAGGAAGGAAGGAAGGAAGGAAGGAAGGAAGGAAGGATTTTCAGACATATGATTGTTCTAGTACTATTGACTATCGAATTTTGATCATGAAGGCACATTGGATTTTTGTTTTTTGTTTTTGTTTTTTTGTTTGTTTTGGTTTTTGAGACAGGGTTTCTCTGTATAGCCCTGGCTGTCCTGGCACATTGGATTTTAGGACAGAGTGTGTGTGTGTGTGTGTGTGTGTGTGTGTGTGTGTAATATTTCTGCTGTGATTGCGGTAACCTGCAATCTAGTGGGCTTATGTTTTATTTCTGTAATCTTTTTTCTAATTCTTTTTCATTTCTATTTCTTATTTTATTTTATTTTATTTTATTTTATTTTATTTTATTTTATTTTATTTTATTTTATTATTTTGGTTTTTTTCGAGACAGGGTTTCTCCCTATAGCCGTGGCTGTCTTGGAACTCACTTTGCCGACCATGGCCATGGTGGCCTTGAATTCAGAAATCCTCCCATCCCTGCCTCCTTAGGACTGGGAATAAAGGCTTGAGCCACCACTCCCAGGTATATTTAATTTTTAAATTTTATTTGTTTTATTTATTTTTGTTTTTTTCAAGATGTGGTCTCTCTGTGTAATCCTGGCTGTCCTGGAACTCACTCTGTAGACCAGGCTGGCCTTGAACCATTAATCTGAATGTTTTTGCTTCCCAAATGCTGGGATTAGAGGCATGTGACACCACTGCCCAGATTAATTTTATTTGTTTGAAAAAACCTTTCTTTCTTCCTTTCTTTCTTCCCTTTCTCCTTCCTTCCTTCCTCCTTCTTCTTCCTTTCTTTCTTTCTTTCTTTCTTTCTTTCTTTCTTTCTTTCTTTCTTTCTTTCTTTCTTTCTTTCTTTCTTTCTTTCTCTCTATCTTTTTTCTCTCTTTCTCTCTTTCTATTAGTTTTTTTTTTTTTTTTTTTTTGGAGATATGGTTTCTCTAGTCCTAGCTGACTTGTAAGCCAGGGTGACCTTGAACACAGAAATCTGTCTCCTTCCTTCCTTCCTTCCTTCCTTCCTTCCTTCCTTCCTTCCTTCCTTCCTTCCTTCCTTCCTTCCTTCTTCTTTCTTTCTTTCTTTCTTTCTTTCTTTCTTTCTTTCTTTCTTTCTTTCTTTCTTTCTTTCTTTCTTTCTTTCTTTCTTTCTTCCAAAAATGCTCAGGGACATCACTCTCCCTCCAGCCAGAGAAGAGTCTCAGGAACTGTATGTGAGCTTGCTTTGCTTTGTTTTGTGGGGCCAAATGTGACAGACATTTCTTTTGGCTTTGTGTGTTTTGCCAGCCAGCTCTCTTGCTCTGCTCACTCACTCATTCACTCACTCACTAGCTTGTTTACTGTGGTTTCCATTTCTATCTATCTCTGCAGGGTTCCAAGACTACTCTTTGGGATTCAAACGGGAGCCGCTTTGGACTGACTGGCTGCCTTCCTCCTCCTCCTCCTCCTCCTGCTCCTCCCCCTCATCCCCCTTCTGCTTCAGATTTATTTATTATATGTTAAGTACACTGTAGCAGTTGTCAGACACACCAGACGAGGGCACCAGATCTCATTGTGGGTGGTTGTGAACCACCATGTGGTTGCTGGGATTTGAACTCAGGATCTTCAGAAGAGCAGTCAGGGCTCTAAACCGATGAGCCATCTCTCCAGGCTCCTGCATTCCTTCTTAAGGCATGAATGATCCCAGCATGGGAAGACGGTCTGCCCTCCCTCTCTTTTGAACCATTTTCCCTCTTTCACCATATACTCAGTAAAATAAGTAAATGAATGAAGTCTCCAGCTACTTGTTCGAGCTATCTAAATTCTCTCACAGCACCTCCCCCTCCCCCACACTGCCTTTTCTCCCTATGTTTGGGTGGGGCTGGAGGAGGGGTTGGGTGGGGGACAGGGATCTGCATGTCTTCCTTGCAGGTCTGTGAACTATTTGCGATGGCCTGGTTCTCTGAACTGTTGAGCCTTGTCTATCCAGAGGCTGACTGGCTAGTTTTCTGCCTGAAGTTCTGAGTGATGATTTCAGTGTGAATTCTCTGAACTCACTGTCCTTTCAGGTCCACATTTGCTCTGGCTCTGGCAACTGACTGAACCAAACAATTAGGCTCATACCTAGAACTTTGGAAATAGTAATGGAGTTGATAACACACACTAACAGAAAGAGGAAGGCTCCACTCACTAGAAGACTTTCACTAGAAGCCTCGCCCTGTCAACAGTTTAGGAATTTGTAAAGCCAATCTGGACAATATTTAAATGATTTGGAATTTCTACTTCATGTTTAATTTTTTTTTTTTTTGAGACAGGGTTTCTCTTTATAGCCCTGGCTGTCCTGGAACTCACTTTGTAGACCAGGCAGGCCTCGAACTCAGAAATCCGCCTGCCTCTGCCTCCCAAGTGCTTTTTATTTATTTATTTATTTTTGGAGACAGGGTTTCTCTGGATACTCCTGGAACTCTCTTTAGAGATCTTAATGGATCAATATTACTACTATATATACATATATACGTACACACATATTTTTTTTAAAGAGAATTAGAGTAGAGCTGGGGCAATTGTAGAACACACCTTTAACCTGAGGCAGATTTCTTTTCTTTTTTTTTAAAGATTTATTTATTTATTATATGTAACTACACTGTAGCTATCTTCAGACACTCCAGAAGAGGGAGTCAGATCTTGTTACGGATGGTTGTGAGCCACCATGTGGTTGCTGGGATTTGAACTCCAGACCTTCGGAAGAGCAGTCGGGTGCTCTTACCCACTGAGCCATCACACCAGCCCTGAGGCAGATTTCTGCGTTCAAGGTCACCCTGGCTTACAAGGAAGCTTGGGCTAGAGAAACCATATCTCAGAAAAAAACGAAAAAAAAATTAGAAAAACAGAGAGACAAACAAAGGAAAGAAAGAAAGAAAGAAAGAAAGAAAGAAAGAAAGAAAGAAAGAAAGAAAGAAAGAAGGAAAGAAAGAAAGGTATTTTCAAACAAATAAAAAGGAAGGTAGGTAGGAGGAAAGGTATTGATGAGTGAACGTACAAGGTAAAACAGTGTATATCAATGAGTTACAATGAGAAATATGGAAAATGATAAAAACCACACTGTAGAACATATTAGATGTGTGAGTTACACTGAAAAACACATAAATTGGAAACGCACATTGTAGAACAGTGTATATCAATGAGTTGCAACGAGAAACATGTTAATGATAAAAACCACACTGTAGAACGAATTAGATGAGTGAGTTACACTGAAAAACACATATGTGAGAAACACACATTGTAGAAGAATGTATATCAATGAGTTACAATGAAAAACATGGAAAATGATAAAAACCACACTGTAGAACATATTAGATGAGTGAGTTACTCTGAAAAACATATGTGAGAAACACACATTGTAGAATAGTGTATATCAGTAAGTTACAATGAGAAACATGGAAAATGATAAAAACCACACTGTAGAACATATTAGATGAGTGAGTTACACTGAAAAACATATATGTGAGAAACGCACATTGTAGAACAGTGTATATCAATGAGTTACAGTGAGAAACATGGAAAATGATAAAAACAACACTGTAGAACATATTAGATGAGTGAGTTACACTGAAAAACACATACGTGAGAAACACACATTGTAGAACAGTGAATAACAATGAGTTACAATGAGAAACATAGAAAATGATAGAACATATTAGATGAGTGAGTTACACTGAAAAACACATATGTGAGAAATGCACATTGTAGAACCGTGTATATCAATGAGTTACAATATGAAACAGGGAAAATGATAAAAACCACACTGTAGAACATATTAGATGAGTGAGTTACACTGAAAAAACACATACGTGAGAAACGCACATTGTATAACAGTGTATATCAATGAGTTACAATTAGAAACATGGAAAATGATAAAAACCAAACTGTAGAACATATTAGATGAGTTACACTGAAAAACACATATGTTAGAAACTCACATTGTGGAACATTGTATATCAATGAGTTACAATGAGAAACATTGAAAATGATAAAAACCACACTGTAGAACATATTAAATGTGTGAGTTACACTGAAAAACACATATGTGAGAAACGCACAATGTAGAACAGTGTATATCAATGAGTTACAATATGAAACAGGGAAAATGATAAAAACCACACTGTAGAACATATTAGATGAGTGAGTTACACTGAAAAACACATATGTGAGAAATGCACATTGTAGAACAGTGTATATCAATGAGTTACAATGAGAAACATGGAAAATGATAAAAAACCACTCTGTAGAACATATTAAATGAGTGAGTTACAC
The DNA here is from genome assembly GCA_921997135.2 of Mus spretus. Taxonomy (NCBI): domain Eukaryota; kingdom Metazoa; phylum Chordata; class Mammalia; order Rodentia; family Muridae; genus Mus; species Mus spretus. The sequence goes on from OW971686.1 coordinate 129,041,150, forward strand.
TGAAAAACACATATGTGAGAAACGCACATTGTAGAATAGTGTATATCAATGAGTTACAATGAGAAACATGGAAAATGATAAAAAACCACACTGTAGAACATATTAAATGAGTGAGTTACACTGAAAAACACATATGTGAGAAACGCACATTGTAGAATAGTGTATATCAATGAGTTACAATGAGAAACATGGAAAATGATAAAAAACCACACTGTAGAACATATTAGATGAGTGAGTTACACTGAAAAACACATATGTGAGAAATGCACATTGTAGAACAGTGTATATCAATGAGTTACAATGAGAAACATGGAAAATGATAAAAAACCACTCTGTAGAACATATTAAATGAGTGAGTTACACTGAAAAACACATATGTGAGAAACGCACATTGTAGAATAGTGTATATCAATGAGTTACAATGAGAAACATGGAAAATGATAAAAAACCACACTGTAGAACATATTAAATGAGTGAGTTACTCTGAAAAACACATATGTGAGAAACGCACATTGTATAACAGTGTATATCAATGAGTTGCAATGAGAAACATGGAAAATGATAAAAACCAAACTGTAGAACATATTAGATGAGTTACACTGAAAAACACATATGTGAGAAACGCACATTGTAGAACAGTGTATATCAATGAGTTACAATGAGAAACATGGAAAATGATAAAAACCACACTGTAGAACATATTAGATGAGTGAGTTACACTGAAAAACATATATGTGAGAAACGCACATTGTAGAACAGTGTATATCAATGAGTTACAGTGAGAAACATGGAAAATGATATAAACCACACTGTAGAACATATTAGATGAGTGAGTTACACTGAAAAACACATATGTGAGAAACGCACATTGTAGAACAGTGTATATCAATGAGTTACAATGAGAAACATGGAAAATGATAAAAACCAAACTGTAGAACATATTAGATGAATTACACTGAAAAACACATATGTTAGAAACTCACATTGTAGAACATTGTATATCAATGAGTTACAATGAGAAACATTGAAAATGATAAAAACCACACTGTAGAACATATTAGATGAGTGAGTTACACTGAAAAACACATATGTGAGAAACGCACATTGTAGAAGAGTGTATATCAATGAGTTACAATGAGAAACATAGAAAATGATAAAAACCACACTGTAGAACATATTAGATGTGTGAGTTACACTGAAAAACACATATATGAGAAACACACATTGTAGAACAGTGTATATCAATGAGTTACAATGAGAAACATGGAAAATGATAAAAACCACACTGTAGAACATATTAGATGAGTGAGTTACACTGAAAAACACGTACCTTGGAAACACACATTGTAGAACAGTTTATATCAATGAATTACAATGAGAAACATGGAAAATTATAAAAACCACACTGTAGAACATATTAGATGAGTGAGTTACACTGAAAAACGCATACCTTGGAAACACACATTGTAGAACAGTTTATATCAATGAGTTACAATGAGAAACATGGAATATGATAAAAAACCACACTGTAGAACATATTAGATTAGTGAGTACACTGAAAAACACATATGTGAGAAACGCACATTGTAGAATAGTGTATATCAATGAGTTATAATAAGAAACATGGAAAATGATAAAAAAAACCACACTGTAGAACATATTAAATGAGTGAGTTACTCTGAAAAACACATATGTGAGAAACGCACATTGTAGAACAGTGTATATAAATGAGTTACAATGAGAAACATGGAAAATGATAAAAACCAAACTGTAGAACATATTAGATTAGTGAGTTACACTGAAAAACACATACGTTGGAAACGCACATTGTAGAACAGTGTATATCAAAGTGTTACAATGAGAAACATGGAAAATGATAAAAACCACACTGTAGAACATATTAGAGGAGTGAGTTACACTGAAAAACACATGCGTTGGAAACACACATTTTAGAACAGTGTATATCAATGAGTTACAATGAGAAACATGGAAAATGATAGAACATATTAGATGAGTGAGTTACACTGAAAAACACATACGTTGGAAACGCACATTGTAGAACAGTGAATATCAATAAGTTACAATGAGAAACATGGAAAATGATAAAAACCACACTCTAGAACATATTAGATAATTGAGTTACACTGAAAAACACATACGTTGGAATCACACATTGTAGAATAGTGTATATCAATGAGTTATAATAAGAAACATGGAAAATGATAAAAAAAACCACACTGTAGAACATATTAAATGAGTGAGTTACTCTGAAAAACACATATGTGAGAAACGCACATTGTAGAACAGTGTATATAAATGAGTTACAATGAGAAACATGGAAAATGATAAAAACCAAACTGTAGAACATATTAGATTAGTGAGTTACACTGAAAAACACATACGTTGGAAACGCACATTGTAGAACAGTGTATATCAAAGTGTTACAATGAGAAACATGGAAAATGATAAAAACCACACTGTAGAACATATTAGAGGAGTGAGTTACACTGAAAAACACATGCGTTGGAAACACACATTTTAGAAGAGTGTATATCAATGAGTTACAATGAGAAACATGGAAAATGATAGAACATATTAGATGAGTGAGTTACACTGAAAAACACATACGTTGGAAACGCACATTGTAGAACAGTGAATATCAATAAGTTACAATGAGAAACATGGAAAATGATAAAAACCACACTCTAGAACATATTAGATAATTGAGTTACACTGAAAAACACATACGTTGGAATCACACATTGTAGAACAGTGTATATCAATGAGTTACAATGAGAAACATGGAAAATGATAAAAACCACACTGTAGAACATATTTTATTAGTGAGTTACACTGAAAAACACATTGTTTTCACTTGTTAGAACTTAGTTTTTGGGCTAGAGAGATGGCTCAGTGGTTAAGAGCACTGACTGCTCTTCCAAAGGTCCTGAGTTCAATTCCCAGCAACCACATGGTTGCTCACAACCATCTGTAATGAGATCTGACACCCTTTTCTGGAGTGTCTGAAGACAGCTACAGTGTCCTCACATATAATAACAATAAATAAATCTTTAAAAAAAAGAACTTAGTTTTTGTCTTCCAAAAATTATGGTTATGATCTATGTCTTTGCTCTTTAAACGGCTCTTTATTTTAACATACAGGTACAGTTTAGAGCAGATAACTAAAAACAGACAAAGGTTGTTTAACTCAGATATGTTTAGTAGGTACTAGCCCTCAAACCTGTCAGAGAACCTGCTGAATATGGCATTTAAGATGCTTAAACTCACCATGACAGAGACTCCCAACTCCTAGCAGGGACCCTTCAAGGTCTCAAGGAGATGTGGGCATAACAACAAAGGACTCCACCTCGACTGTGGTACACTGATGAGTTTGCATAACTGCCCCAATGCCTTACCCACTGCCAGGACCCTGCCCAAACTATGGACAAATAAGACACAGGACATGCCTTGTATTGCTTAAGACAAAGTAAGGTCAGTCTCTCGAGTTTCTCCTCCACAGGAAGGTCTGTCAGATTTGCCAGGCCTGGCAGCCAAAGACTGATCTTGCTGTGGGACCTATGTCCCCAATGAAGCCATCCTAGTTGGATGACCATCTCGGTAACTGGTAAATCTCTGCTACTTTAATTGATGCACAGGTCTTTTGAATTATATTTCCTGCGTACTCAAGTAAAATCTATTCTTCTCGGGTCTCTGAAGAGTTTGAAGACTAGACTAGTGAAAGAAGTAACTTTTTGCCAGGCAGTGGTGGTGGATGCCTTTAATCCCATCACTTGGGAGGCAGAGGCAATCGGATTTCTGAGTTCGAGGCCAGCCTGGTCTACAGAGTGAGTTCCAGAACAGCCAGGGATACACAGAGAAACCCTGTCTCGAAAAACCAAAAAGAAAAAAAGAAGTAACTTTTTACCTTCCTTTTTCTAAAGAAACTCATTTTATAGTAAGTGATCCATCAACCATCTGTGTTTCATGATGAATAACTGGATAGGAAAAAAAGTGTAAAGTTTAAAGTTTATGGGAGGTCTGAGAATATGAGAAAGTGTTAGAGGGTCTAAGAAGGTGTTTTTAAGGTTGGTGAATGTAGAACGATGGTACTGATGTAGTGAGACTTCTAGAGTGTTAATGTTTTTAACCAAAATTATTTTACTGTAGATTTGTTAGGGATTGGTTCTAATGCTTTGAATTAATCCAGCCCCCAAAATCAGGAATCCTCCTGTCCACACTTTGAAGGTCCTTCCTTGTCCCCAATTGGTCTTTGAACAATCAATAAAGAGCCAACAACCAATGGCTGGGCAGGTAGAGTAAGGTGGGACTTGGAGATTTGCACAGATGAGGAACTGGAAGAATAGAAGGAGTCACAGATCACCCTGACAGGGAAGAAGATCAGACCTAAAGGCACACAGATCTGTGAGAGTCAGGGTAAGTGGAACTTCCCTGACTGGGGCTGGGGTAGCAGAAATGAAATATATATTTTAAAAGATGTTAGTTGTAGGGTTGTGGGTCACTCGTCCATCTGAAGTTTGATTGAGCTTACCCCAGCCTGTTGCCAGACAGGTGTTTGGCCTTAGGGCAGCCCTGGGACACCTCTCTGGAGATGGGAAAGCTTAGTCTGAGGCCCAGAACAGCCAGGGCTGTCTCGGGAGTCTCGGGGCCTACAAGGAGGCTGGGGCTGTTTGGGTCTCAGGTGCCACTGGAAGTAGCAGAAGGGGACCAAAGGCTGGCTCTAGCCAGGGGGGGTGGGGGCTGGATGGGAGCTCCAGCTGGTCCCATGGGGAAAGTCTTTGGGTTAGGGGTTAGGGTTAGGAGGTTAGGGTTAGGGGGGTTAGAGTTAGGGGGTTAGGGTTAGGGTTAGGGGGTTAGGGTTGGGGGGTTAGGGTTAGGGGCTAGGGTTAGGGTTGGGGGTTAGGGTTAGGGTTAGGGCTAGGGTTAGGGTTAGGAGTTAGGGTTAGGGTTAATTCTCCATTGAGAATTAACATGCAATTCTAATACGTCATCCTTTATATGTTAGTTGACATTTCCCTCTTGCAGGTTTTAATATGCTTTCTATGTTCCAACTGGTAATAAGAACACATGCTCCACTATGTTCATAGCAGCCTTATTTATAATAGCCAGAAGCTGGAAAGAACCCAGATGTCCCTCAACAGAGGAATGGATACAGAAAATGTGGTACATTTACACAATGGAGTACTACTCAGCTATTAAAAACAATGAATTTATGAAATTCTTAGGCAAATGGATGTATCTGGAGGATATCATCCTGAGTTAGGTAACCCAATCACAAAAGAACACACATGATAAGCACTCACTGTTAAGTGGATATTAGTCCAGAAACTTAGAATACCCAAGATATAATTTGCAAAACACATGAAACTCAACAAGAAGGAAGACCAAAGTGTGGATACTTCATCCCTCCTTAGAATGGGGAACAAAATACCCATGTAAAGAGTTACAGAGACAAAGTTTGAGCTGAGACAGAAAGAAGGACTATGCAGAGACTGTCCCATCCAGGGATCCATACCAAAATCAACCACCAAATGCAGACACTATTGCATATGCCAGCAAGATTTTGCTGACATGACCCTGATATAGCTGTCTCTTGTGAGGCTATGCCAGTGCCTGGCAAATACAGAAGTGGATGCTCACAGTCATCTAATGGATGGAACACAGGGCCCCCAATGGAGGAGTTAGAGAAAGTACCCAAGGAGCTGAAGGGGTCTGTAGCCCTATAGGAAGAACAGCAATATGAACTAACCAGTACCTCCTGACCTCATGTATCTAGCTGCATATGTAGCAGAAGATACATCATTGTCAGCCATCACTGGGAAGAGAGGCCCTTGGTCTTGCAAAGATTATTTGCCCCAGTATAGGGTAATGCCAGGGCCAGAGAGCAGGATTGGGTGGGTTGGGGAGCAGGGCAGGGGGAGGGTATAAGGGACTTTTAGAATAGCATTTGAATTATAAATGAAGAAAATATCTTTAAAAATGTTTAAAAATAAAGAAAAAATATTTTTTCTATGTTCTCTTCATTTAGTGTTTGGGTAATATATGCCCAAGGGACTTTCTTTTCTTGTCCAGGCTGTTTCATACTCTGTATGCTCCTTTTACTTTGACAAGCCTCTCGTTTAGGTTAAGGATATTTTCTTCTATAGCTTTGTTGAGAATTTTTTGACCTGAGTGTCTTTTCCTCCTTCCTCTATACTTTATTATCCTTGTATTTGTTTCTTTGTTTGTTTTTGTAGTAATATCTTATATATCTTGGATGTTTTGTTCTGGATTTTCTTTCTTTCTTTTTTCTTTTCTTTCTCCTTTTCCTTCTATTTCAACCAATTTTTCTTTTGGACCTAACATTTTCTCTCACTTATGTATCTATTTCTCCTATCATTTCTTCAATGCCTGAGATTCTATATTCTGTCTTTTGTATTTTGTTGTTAAGGTCTGCCTCTGAGGGCCCTATGTGAGTTCTTAAATGTTTCATTTCCAAATCTCTCCCAGTTTAGGTTTTCTCTATTGATTATGTTTTCCCTTTCAGGCCTTGGACTGTGTTTTATTCATTTTTATTCCACAGTTTTTGTTTTCACATATTTTTTCCCTTTAAGGATTTCTGTCATGTTTGTAAAGTCTTTGTAGAGGTCTTAGTCTTGTGCTTCAGCCATGTTGGAACATTCAAAGCCTTCTGTGTAGGGTAGATGGTCTCTAGTGGAGATATATTGCCCACACTGTTACTGGTTGTGTTTTTACTGGTTGTGTTTTTATGCTAGTGTGGGTCTGAGTACATTGTAATTCTAGGAACTGATATTCAGTTTTGTGTTGTAGAAAATATTTCATCTCAATCCGGGGTTTCTACTATACCTTTGACCATTTAGTTCCTGGATAAAAGATACATATGACCTTTATACTTATAAGTCTTACAAGGCACAAGAGCTGGGCAGATATCTATCCTCTATGCTATTATGTCTATTTTCCAGTCAATAATACTATTATATAACTTGCCATGCTTTATCTGGGCTGCTCTTCACTCCAATTAGCCAATCCACATAGCCATTATTTCATAAATCACCTAATCCATGGTGGTTTCCTCCCCTCCCCTTCTTCTCCTACTCCTCATGGTTCTCCTCCAACCCCAAGTCCAGAAACCCTAAACCCTGCCCATCTATTGGCTATTGGCATCTTTATTTACCAATCAAAATAACTTGGTGATAAGGTCACATAATGTCACTTAGGTCTAGAAGTGGACTCTCTGGGGCATTGAGCATGTTAGATAAGTCTAAGCTATGTTCCCAGGCCTTCACCAGAATTTCATAAACAATTTCAATTAAAAACAATCCTAAGTCTTTGGCTTTGCAGGTGTGGTTGTTTGGATGAGAATGGCCCACGTAGGATCATTTATTTAAATTCTTGTTCCTAAGATGATGCAAATGTTTGCAAAGGGTTAGGAGGTTTGATCTTGTTGGAGAAGGTGTGTCCTTTGAAACAGGCTTTGGGGTTTCAAAAGCCCATGTCATTCGCAGTTCTCTTTGCCTCCTGCTTGTGAACCAAGTGGCTACAAGCTTTCAGTTACCACTACTACAGTACATGCCTACCTGCTGCCATGCTCACAGCCATGATAGTGATGGAACTGTGATCCCTGAACTGAAATATTATCTTTTAGAAGTTGCTTTAGTCTGAGTGTCTTAGCACAACAATGGAAAGAGGAAAGAAAGAAAGAAAGAAAGAAAGAAAGAAAGAAAGAAAGAAAGAAAGAAAGAAAGAAAGAAAGAAAGAAAGAAAGAAAGAAAGAAAGGAAGGAAGGAAGGAAGGAAGGAAGGAAGGAAGGAAGGAAGGAAGAAAGAAAGAAAGAAAGAAAGAAAGAAAGAAAGAAAGAAAGAAAGAAAGAAGGAAAGAAAGAAAGAAAGAAAGAAAGAAAAAGTTGGAAGGAAGAAAGGAAGGAAGGAAGGAAGGAAGGAAGGAAGGAAGGAAGGAAGGAAGGAAGGAAGGAAGGAAGGAAGAAAAAAACCTAAAACAGCAGGTAAGTAAATGAGCTTCCACTCTCCTCTGTTTTCTGTCAGGTCTGGCTGCAGTCCAGTCTCCTGCTATTGCTGACCACCATTACTGTGGTCTCTCCCACCTGCTGCTATTCTTCTGACCCTTCTCAGAGGGTTAGTGTGTCTTGTTTCTCATATGGTGTGTCTCACTGCCATATGACTGGGTCCCCTGCAGCCCTGCCTACCTGCAAGCACTACCACACCCACCAGTGTATTTGTGAGCTTTTGTCCTTCGGCTGGATGTGTAGTTTCTGTCCTCCAAAAGCTCGATTTAGGACAGTTGTGTTATTGTTTGACAGGTGTACCGCCCCAGTCAAACTCCCCACCTGGCACTGTCCCCGGAGTTTGTGCCAGAAGGGAGAGCCCCTCGGGGCTCCCCCCACCCCCCAGCCTCACCGGGTCGGTGAAAAAAAAACGATGAGTGGTGGTATTTCACTGGTGGCCCGTGAGGCCGGCGTACCCCACCCCGACCCCTCGCGGGGAACGGGGTGGGGGGCACCGGGGACCTCCCACTTATTCTCCAGGTATAATATGGACAATTACAAAGATCAAAACAATAACAGGTATAGGGAGGAAATTCACAGACCACACCACATGGTATACCCGGGAGTCATGTCTGGAGCAGAGCCCTCCCCACCCCCACCCCCCAAAAAGTCCCCATAAACAGGAGAATGGACCTCAAAGGAAAAGTCAGTTGGCATCATAGCCATGAGTAGTTGTAGACAGACAGGACCGTTCTAGAATGCCCTGGCCACAGCATTGTCTCAGCCCCCCAAATCTAGAGCCCTGGCCCCAGAGACCAAGGAGCTCCTGGAGAAATTTTAAAAGAATTAAAAGACATTGAAGCTCCAGGGAGTGGTGGTGCACGCCTTTAACCCCTTTAGGTCTCCTCTGACCCCAAGCCCAGAACACCAAGCCCTGCCTTTGTTAATTCTGCCAAGCTATGGACTGTAGGCATCTTAATTCACCAGTCAGAAATAACTTGGGGGCAAGGTCACATGTCCCGACCCACAGGACAGTCGAACAGAGACTTGAGAGGTACCTGGAAGAGAATGGGGGACAAAGAAACACAGAAAACGGACAGCAAGGCTGACAAATTTTATTTTTCCCACACAGGTTATATACTCATAGGAGCAGGAAGCAGGGTGGAGGGGGTTGCTTTGTCTCTGGGTAATGCACCTATTCCCAGGAACAGGACTGGGTAAACAGTTCAACAGAAAGATCAGAACAGTAAGGGTTATTAGGCACCTATCCACAAGATTTATAGCTATTTGTTCTCTGCTGACTTCAGGATCTATGTCTATTTGTACTCAGCTGGGCTAGTACTTTACTACAGAGGCCAAGACTTTGTAAGTAAGCACTTATGGCTGACAAGGCAGTTAACATTCAAACAGGATCGCTCCCAACAATCACATAGCATCTCTTAGGTCACTTGAGGACTCTTGTCTCTGGGGCAACTAGGTCTTGGGGTTTGCACTTAGTATTACAATACATACCAACAGGCTAAACCTCCAAAGAGTCAAGTAAATTGGGTCCCTGAGGGCTCACAGAGACTTGGTCACCAACTAGGGAGCATACAGGACTTGCCCTAGGGCCTATATACATTTGTAGCGAATGTCCCTCTTGGTCTTCATGTATGGCCACTAACCAGTGGAACAGGAGCTCTCTCTGTTTCTGTTCCCTGACATTGAATGCCTTTCCCCCTACCTGGATTGCCTGGGATTGTGTGGGAGAATGTGTCTAGTCCTACTGGACTAGATGTTTCTAGGTGGGGCCTATCGGGGGGGGGGGGGCTCTCCTTTTTCTGAAAAAGTGAGGGAGCAATTGGGGGAGAGACTTGTAAGGGTGGGACTGGGAAGAGAGTATGGGGTTGTGATTTTGATGTAAAGTGAACAAAAAAAATCAGTTATTGGGAAAAAAATGAAATTCTCAAAATTCTGAAGATTCTGGGCCTTGGGTGATTTACAATAACAAATAGATAAAGGATCTTGTAGACATTGGCATAATTAAACCTATAGGAGTTCAAATCAAGAATTATTTGATATTAATACATATAGTTAATGTAAACGAATAAAGCATTCTCACCAGTGCCTATAAGCATGGTATGTCCCCTTACATAAAATACAATGTTATAATAGCAAATCTCTTCAATACAATATTTAAAAAATGAATAGGGTGAATTATTCTTAAGAAAAATCAATATAATCGACATGAAATTCCAAATTTTTAAAGGCTGATAAAAATGCACCTTGCATTATTCAAGAAAAATAATATAACACTTTTAAATGGCTGTTTAAAGAACCTCATTTTGTTTCCAGATTCACTAAATTCACTGTGGTTTTCTCCTTAAAACAATGGACATAATTGATCAGCTCTACATAGGACAGGGCTGAACATCATATCCCAGAAGAAAGGATTCAGACTTTACCAAGCATATTTTATGAAAATTTCATCTATGTATCTCACAGTCATATAAAGTTATGAGATCCTAACTGTTTCTTAAAGTACCTGTCAATCATCTTTGATAAATAATCTGTAATTAGAATGTTTTCAGTTTTTATAGCTGACCTGATGACACTTAGAGATTTTTTTTAAATTTCTTTATTATATGTAAATACACTGTTGCTATCTTCAGACACTCCAGAAGAGGGTGCCAGATCTTGTTATGGATGGTTGTGAGCCACCATGTGGTTGCTGGGACTTGAACTCAGGACCTTTTGAAGAGCAGTCAGTGCTCTTAACCCCTGAGCCATCTCTCCAGTGTGACACTTAGAGATTTTAATATTTTATATAATACTTGTGCATTTGTGTATTAAACAAATACAAATTCAAGTCACAGAACAATCTCTCAGCTTCATGTTTTTCTTACTAAGTTTTTTCTGTTCGAATAAAAAACCATGACTAAAACCAACTTAGGAACTAAAAGCTTATTTCACCTTAAAGTTGCAGTCCAAAGCTGGGCAGTGGTGGTGCAGAGGGAGGCGGATTTCTGAGTTCGAGGCCAGCCTGGTCTACAGAGTGATTTTCCAGGACAGCCAAAGCTACACATTGAAACCCTGTCTCAAAAAATGAAACAAAACAAAACAAAAAAAAGTTGCAGTCCAGCTTTAAGAGAAATTAAGGCAGAAACACAAAAGTACATGCAAACATATCACATACACACACACACACACACACACACACACACGAAAGGAAGTCATAAGACATGTGGAACACCATCGAATACACAAACTTATTAGCATAGATGAAAGAGACACCAATTCAATGGCATGGATATCTTCAGCATGCTTATAGATGAAAACTCCCCACACTAGAAAGGCACCTCTGTGCACATCAACCCCCTCCCCCCAACACAGAACAACAAATAGATAAGACAAGGAAGGAAAATCCTTTGAGCATTAATAAAACACTAAGTATATATAACAAGGAATGTATCTTGAAAGCTGTAAGAGAAGACTAACAACTGATTTTTCAGTGAAAACTCTGAAATCCCCCAGAGGTTGTAGCAATGCATAAAAGTCTTAAAGACTATAACAGCAAACCTAAAATAATATACCCAGCAAAAAACTATGATGATTTGAGGAGAATGGAGATTTTCTACAACATAAACAGCCTAAAGAAATTATATTCAATAAACTAAAACTTAAGAGAAATATAGGAAACAGTATGTTTCCCTGAAGAGATAACTCAGCATTGCAGAGAGAGTCATATTGTAAATGTCTTAATTATTAAAGAATAAAATATACTAAGAAGAAAACACCAAAAATCAGCAACAGGATTACCACTACTTACACACACGTATAAATAATTTTAAATATCAGCGTCCTCAATTCTCCAGTCAAAGAGCAGACTGAATGAAAGGATCAAGAAAGAATTGGACAGGGAAGTAGAGCACATAGACCTACGTATGTAAACAAATATATAGATAGATAGATATACATACATACATTTTATACAGACAGACATATATACATATATACACATTTATTGGATAGAGCAGAGTCCCAACAGTCACCCTTCATTTTTAGACTCAGCCTTTTTATAGCTTCTTAGACAAAAAATAAAATCATGTCACAGATAGAATGTTACACAAAAGGGAGTAACAGAAGGATGTTAGTAAGTTCAAGACAATATTTCATTCTCTAAGCTCGTATGTTCAAAGGAACAGTTTCATATGGCCTTATTTTTTTTAAAGATTTGATGTAAGTACACTCTAAGTGCCTTCAGACACACCAGAAGATCCCATTACAGATGGTTGTGAGCCACCATGTGTCTGTTGGGAATTGAACTCAGGACCTCTAGAAGAGCAGTAGGTGCTGAGAAACCTCTCCAGGCCCCATATGGCCTAATTTTATACTAGTGCACACCTGACCTGAAATGATTGTTTTTTTCCATGATCATTAATTTGTTCCAATCCTATTTCTCTTCTTAGTACAACTTATAAAAGCTCATTCTATTTCTTATTATGCAGCCTTTACTTACTATTCTATGAGGAGGGGACACATTCTATTCTTGATTCTAACTTTATTATATCTTTCTGGGAAAAAAAAACAATTAAAACCATCTCATTAAACATTCTTCCTAAAAATATTTGAACCAAGGCAGGAATTCTGTAAAGTCATTGATTCATCTAAATTGTGTTGTTTTAATGAAAGTTCCTCTTAATGTTGATCTGCAGAAAATTTGTCTGATAGGATAGGCTGATGCTCAGGAATCATTAGGATATGTAAGAGTAACATGAAAGGCATATCAATAGGAAGAAGCAATTCTTGGATGAAGTGTCTGGGATCTATGCCTTTCAGAGCTCCCCCATAATAGGTCATTCAAAAAGGTGGACCACCTTTAGAAAACTTGCTTGCCATATCCTTTTCTACATTGCTTATGCCACTGGACATTCAATCCTTTGCTTCTAGTAAGAACTTGGACATCTAGGGTGCTGTGCTCAGCCTTGACACTCATATTATATGGGGACTGGGCTCATAACAGAGCATTTCCTTAGTATGCATTCTCTAGGTTCAATCCCCAATCCCCAGCAACAGACACACAGAAAAGACTCAGAGTAAGGTAGCATAGTACCCAGTAAGTGGGAATCCTGATTTAATCCCGTATCCTAGAGAATGGGACTCAAGAACATAAATGTCTTGAGGGAAAGAGGTAGGGTGAGACCAACAGGATGGATAGTGCCTGTGCTACAGAGAAATCCCATGATAGAGAAATAGAATGTAAAGCAAGAGGCAAACAGGTGAGAGGCTGGTGAGATGAGGCCTTGTAGCACTGTGGGATTTGCTTAAATCCAACATAACTCAAATATGAGGTCTAGGCAGCTAACAAAAAATGATTGTAATCAAGCTGCTACTGATAGATCAGGGCAGCAGAACAGACTTGGAAACTGAAGTATGACCCTGAAGGGATGTTCTGCAACATATTTAAAGGATAAAACCATAGAGCAAGGGGGAAGGAGGCTGGACACTATCCAATCATATTTTGACATAAGAGATTGAGCAAGGAGTTTCCATCAGTTAGGATAGGAGTTAGTCTCTGGGTATGGGAACATGTACTTTTTTGACCATGCCAGCAAGAAGGAGAAGTTGTACCTGAGATATGTGAACTCAAGCAACTGTTTGTTTACAATAGAAGCTGTCTAACTATTGGGAAGTACCCAGCTCCACTCTGGCCTGGGATCTTGACTTTATTATTAAATGGAGTCTGACAATGATATAGTAGCACTTAGAATAATGTTTTTGTTTTGTTTTGTTTTGTTTTGTTTTGTTTTGTTTTGTTTTGTTTTGTTTTGTTTTGTTTTGCTTGTTCTCAGCAGCAGCAATATTGGTCCAGGAAAATTCTGGGGCACCTAGTGAACATGTCTAGAGATCTGGGCAGCTGCCACTGTTCTGCTGACAAGAGTCTTTTCAGATGAGCTGGCTGTAGGGGAAATGCTACAAACTCACAATCCAATGGAGTCTTTAGAACAAGGACCTGGACCCCAGAAAGTCCATGAAAGCACACACTCTATGCTCTGTTGTTATTGTATTACACAGTTCTCACCCTGGTGCCTGGGATTCAGTTCTCACCAGGTTCAGAACTGAGTCAGTGTAGCGGCAATCTATGTCTGGATAAAATAGGAAAGGTAACTGTATTCCTAATGTTTAAGAGTGACACCTTCTCTGGGAAGTGGTGGCACACGCCTTGAATCCCAGCACTTGGGAGGCAGAGGCAGGCAGATTTCTGAGTTCAAAGCCAGACTGGTCTACAAAGTGAGTTCCAAAACAGCCAGGGCTATACAGAGAAACCCTACCTCAAAACAACAACAACAACAACAAAGAGTGACACCTTCATGATATCAGGGATTTTAAAGTATGGCTTCCCATGAGAACATACACCCCTCAAATGAACATTTGCACTTAGCCTTGTACAAAAGACTATGGTTTGGGTCTAGGGTCTAGATTGTATTCATTTTCTCTGCCAGTTAAATAACTAAAACAGGAGAAATCCACAGCATTACAGGCAGCAGTGTTATGGTGTCCATGAGAGAGGACTCCTAGGACATGGGTTTAAACCAATAGAATATCTCTATTAGCCAGCAGGCAGTAGTGTTTGGTGTTAGGGATCCCAGGGTTGCACCAAACCTTTCTCAGGGTGAGTTTTTTTTTAAAGATTTATTTATTAATTTTATTTATGTGAATACACTGTAGCTGTCTTCAGACACACCAGAAGAGGGCATCAGATCTTATTACAGATGGTTGTGAGCCACCATATGGTTGCTGGGAATTGAACTCAGGAAGTCTGGAAGAGCAGTCAGTGCTCTTAACCGCTGAGCCATCTCTCTAGCCCTCAGGGTGAGTTTTAAATACCAAAGCCATATTCTAGGTTGACATACTTCAAATGGTAAGAACAGTTAGCCAGAAGCAGAAGTACAATAGCCAAAAATCCTGGTTAGTACTGAAAGATCCTGACAGAATGTAAAAGGTCACAGAAGCCCTGAAATTGGCAAGATAGATTTTATTGCTAGCAGAACTAGCTTCACTGACTTAGAAAAATAGAGGAGCATAATGCTCTGGCCACTCCTTGAAACCGTGTGTCTGCCAATGTTTTGACCGTTCCTTGAACCCATGTGTGTGCCCACTGATGAAGCCCATTGCCAGGTGTTTGTGATATTGGCTGCTGGGAAAGAGTCAGAGAATCTCCTCAGCAACCACAGCCAGGTCAATCCGGAGTTGCTACACCTGCACCAGACTCTTTCCTTGTACCCCTCACATACCCATTTCTTGAGAATAGACATTGTTTAGATCTGGAAATCCCCTACTATCCCCTACTCCTTCCCCCCCGAGGGCCTATAAAAACTGGGACCTCTTTCCCCTCGAGGTCGACTCCTCTACACCTGCCTAGGATATGAGTCGTCCCCTAAGCTCTGGCTTTCCCCAAATAAAGCGTCATGTGGTTTGCATCAAGCTTGGTCTCTCGTGAGTTCTTGGGTGTCCGCTATTGTCCGGAGGACTGAGCGAGGGGCTCCTCTCGGAGTCTTTCAGTATATTTAGGGACCTTCTCAGAACTATGGACTTTGATGGATTTTGCTTTTGTTTTATTTATGGTAAATGGTACTGTCTATGTGCTCAGTTTTTTTTTTTGTTTTTTGGTTTTTTTTTTTTTTTTGGATTCAGTTAAGTTCTGTTCCACTAGTAGCTGGAAAAGAAGGGGGAGAAACAGAAGCGACCTGGAACAATAGGTCTCAGGACAGCCAGCCACCTCCATCTTGATGAGGGAGATTAGTCAGAGAACAAGATGGCTGTCATCCACACGTCTGTCGCCTTTCATCTTTGTGAGGTCAATGTGCAACCGAGTGACAGAACAAGGAAGTAGACATGCAGACAACAGACATGCAGGCGCACTACCTCCCTTCTGTTTTTGGATAAAAGACACACAATTTTTATTATTTACAGTAAGCCTTAAACAGCACTCTGACAGCTGGGCAGATATCTACCTTCTATGTGATTAGAATTTCCTTTTTTTTTTTTTTAAATTAATTCTCAGGACCTGCATGGTGGCTTCTCCTAGGTTCTGGTGCCCTCTTCTGGCATGCAGTCATATAAGGCAGCAAGTAGAGCACGCACACACTCACATTGAAAACTAATAGTAATAATAAATAAATAAGTAATAAGAAGAAAAAAAGATCCTAGCTTCGGCTGGGCTGTGTGGGTGGCAGAGGCAGGCAGGCAGGCAGGCAGAGAGGACCTCTGTGAGTTTGAGGCTACCCAGGCCTACACTGAAAGTTCCAGGCAGGAATGCCGGGGCTACACCAAGAGAAACCCTATCTGGGGCAAAAGAAAACAAAAGCAGAAAAGGTTCTGGCTTTTATTTTACAGACATATGATTCTTCTAGTACTATTGACTATCGAACTTTGATCATGAAGGCACGTTGGATTTTATGACAGTTTGTGTCTCTGTGTGTGTGTGTGTGTGTGTGTGTGTGTGTGCTGGCTGTTAAGGTAGAGGTAAAATATTAAGGGTTAGGGTTTGTTAAGAACTGAGCAAACTATTAAGGTGGGGATATGCACGCTGTCCCTGCCATCCCTGGAACTGAGGCAGGAGGATGGCCACGAGTACTGATTTTTTGGGATGGGCGGCCTTGATTGACAGTGGCAAGCTTCCCAGTCACCTGTGCTTCCTGTCGGGGCTGCAGGGGAGGATTTGGTTGGACTGTGATATCATGGTGACATCAATGTCGTTAAACATGCTCTTCCAGGGTGATTGACAGGATGAGACTGGACACGCCCACTTTGGTGATTGATGGACAGGGCAACAGGGGTCCAGTCACACCAGACGTGGGGGTGGGGAGCGGTCACGATGACGTATATCAGCATCGCTTCATGACATCAATTGATGTCATGAAGTTTAAGTCCTTCCTGTCAGTCACGTTGGGAGTGGGACGTCTAGGGCTGCAGGAGGTCCTTCCTGAGGGTCTGGGGGGGGGGGGTGGACGGGGATCAGAGGTCACGCCTTGGGTTACAGGGGACAAGCCTCGCGCCCCACCCCCACCACGAGCGCTTGTGACTTTTGACCTCAGGGTTCACTCGCACGTCGTCGGACACCTTGTCCCTGATCCCTGGGATGGGCGGGAAGAGTCGGCGCGTCACCTCGAACCTGGGGGAGAGGGCAGGGCAGGGCAGAGTTCACAGTGGTCATGCCCCTGCCTCACTCTCTTCATCCCGGCCATCCCCCTGCCTCAGCCCCCGCCGTCGCCCCACCTCCTGCACGTCACTCCGAGCGCCAGCGCGCACAGTAGGACCGCACAGGCCGTCACTGCATACAGGAGCGCACCGGGCACTCGCGTGTCCTCAGCCTCTGTGGGGTGGGAGGGAGAGGTCAGGAGACGGGAAGTAGCGCGTTCGCAGTGGACGCGGAGGGCGGGTCTCCCAGGGAGTGGGCGGGGCCTCCACTCATCACCGAGAGGATGGGCGGGACTCCATTCGCCCCAGTGCTTCATCCTCGTGTCGCCCGCGCGCACCTTGACCTTGTGACCTCCGTGGGGGGCGGGGCTGGGGAAGGCGAGGCGGGTCTCCTCCACGACGAGAACCTGGGGGGTGGGGCCGGAAGTAAGAAACCTGTTCCAGTGAGTCCGCGACCACGCCCACCCACACCCAAGCCCATCCCCCTGCCTCAGGTCCTCTCCATCCCCGCCATCCAGGTCATGCCCCTGCATCAGCTCAGGTCACCTTCCGGGGTGTGCTTCCTGGCTCTGCGCTCTGCGGGAGGGATGGGGGCGTGGCTGAGCATTTGGGAGCGTGGCCAGCGAGCCCTTGGCCTCCGCCCCTCCTTCAGGCCCCGCCAACTTGGAGAGGCCCCGCCCACCTGCCACTGGACCTCAAACTGTAAGTCCCGGGCCGTCAAGGATGCCCAGGTCGAGGGCGGGGCCCACAAGACGGTGCAGTGGGAGGAGTTACAGGACGCGGTGACGTCACGTGGGGGACCGAGTCGCTCTGTAAGGGCGGGGAGCGTGGCCGGGGCGGTCACTCACAATTCCCGCCTCATGCTTGCCAATCATGCTCACAAGCCCCGCCCACAAACGTCACTCAACCTCATGCCCGCATGCCAATCAGGCTCACAAGCCCCGCCCCCGCTCACAAGTCCAACCCCACCGAGAGCCTTCGTGGCCACCACGTCGTCCAAGAACCGCACTGGCCCCGCACCGCTCCGACCGGTCACAACCAAGTAGGCCTCACTCCCCAACAGTGACAAGTCGTTCGCAATGCACTGTGTGATGACGTCATCCCCGGGGTCGGCCGTGCATCGCGCCACGTCGTGACCCCTGGAGAGAGGCGGGGCGGGGTCAGGGGGCCAGCGATGACGTCATAGCGGGTTCAGGGCTCACGTCACCGGCGACGTGATGACGTCATTGGCCAACCATACCCACTATGCATGAGGGCCCCGCCTGAGGTCACTGCTCACGTGGAGTTGAGGACGCGCAGCGAGTACCGGACGTCCGCGGGCGCCGCTGGCCCCTCCCGCCACGCGCAGGACAGGAAGCGCGCGGCTCGGATCTCGCAGGTCAGGTTCTCCGCCCCCGAGCCCGCCGCGCCTGACAAGATGGCCGCCGTGAGCCCGACCGGAAGTCGCCGGGCGTCGTCGCTGGTTGCTGGCGATGACGACGCCGGTTGCCGGCGGTGACGTCATCGCTTACCGGCGTTCGCGAGCGATGACGTCACCGGGACGCTCCCGGCCCTGCCCACCTTCGTTGACGAAGCTCAGCCTCCAGTGCGCAGCCGCGCCCCCGACCGTGCCATTGACATCCAGCGTGACACCGTGGTGCAGCGCCATCATCCTCCTGAACCAGCAGCGGCAACCGAAGGGCTGCGGGGGGGGGGGGGGGGACAGGGAGTGGGAGCGCATTGGGGTCACGACCGGAAGTGACGTCATTGCGGGACGCGGCCCTCGCTCCGGGCCCCCACGTACCGAGACTCGCCGGTGTATCCCCGCCTCCCGCGAGGTCACGGTGCATGACGTCACCGTGACGTTCCCCGCGGCGGTGTCGCAGGCCCAGGTCAGCGTCCGAGTCCAGGGGTCGAAAGTCAGGTTGAGGGCGGAGCCGGCGTCTGGCGTGGTCGGAGCTGGAAGGGGGCGGAGGGTGAGGGGGCTCTGTTGGACGCGGCCCCGCCCACCGTGACTTCCGACCCCGCCCACCTTGCGTCACTAACCCAGAAGGGCCTGAGTCCCCGGAAGCAGTAGTATGGAGAAGAGCAGGGCGAGCTGAGCCAGGGGGGTGATGTTCATGGCGTGTGATGACGTCATCTGTCAGTCAGATGAGTGGGCAGAGCCGAGGTGTCATCCTGTCTGTCGCACTAGGGTGGGCGGGGCATTCTCTGGCCCCGTCCCACCCACTCACTACAGCATTTGTGGTGGGTACAGAGGCTGGACTCTGCCATCTGAGCCATGCCCCTGTCTCAGCTCCTCTCTAGGTGACGTTATCCTATTGATTCCCCGTGAATCTTTGCTTATATGTGGACCCGCTTTGTCCGCGCGGTGGGGAGGCGGTCGAGGGGGTCGGGGGTCGCCCTGCCTGCCTGTTGCCTGACTGTAGGTCAGACCCTCTCCCCCTCACGCTCCACCGCCGCCTGGACCTGCCTTTCCCCAACCCCGCCGTGCTCCAAGCTCAGCTGCAGCCACTTCCTTTGTTCCAGTCCCCACTTCCTGTCGGGCCAAGGACGCTCGCGGGGAGTGGGGAGGGCGGGGGCGGCGTCCGCGGGGTCTCCGCAGTCGGGCTTAGGGGTGATCCGCAACTCCCCGCTTCCCCCACCCCCGCCCCGGGCTTTGGAGGAAACGCACTTGAAGCCATCCCCCTGCCTCAACTCCACCGTCTCCAGACCCGACTCCTGGAGGTGAACCACATCTCCTGACCCCAGTACTACACAGAGGTCAGAGGTTGCGGGGGATTGGCAGGCGGAGGCCACGCCCCTCAACTCCGGCTTCTAAGCCCCCCTTGGCCTCTGTTACCTCTGACCCCACCCCAAACCATCCCCAGGGCTCAGACACACGGGTGGTGGGGACCTTGTACCCGAAACCCAGGGCACACACAGTAGGTCTGCATGTCCCACTGCCCCCCCTTCCGGTCTCTCCGTCCCCTCGCCCCATCGTTTTCTAAACCCCAGGGTGTGCTGGGCACACAGTAGGGCCAGGTGGGAGGGGCTTCTGGGTGGCGTCATCGCAGGCAGGGTGAGGTGGGAAGGGGTGGGGGGGGGCTCTGACCTGAGACAGGGGGCTTCCTGCGATGGACGGTGAGGCCTGGGCGCAGCGTCTGTGTCCGTCCGTCCGTCTGTCTCCCGCTTCCTCTTCCTCATCTGCAGGTTGGGAAACCTAGAGGGGAAGGAACAAGGCAGGCAGGGGTGGGTGGCTGGGTGGGGCCCGGTGACGTCACCGGGGGCGGGGTCCGAGTGTCCCGTGCAGGCAGCATGATCGGGGTGTGTGTGGTGTGATGTCATATGCACACAGTAAGTCTACGCGCCAGGCGGTGGGCCCGCCATGTGACGCCATGCAACCTCGTGCAGTGGGGCAGCACACCGGGACGTGAGCCTACTGTGTGGCTGTTCGGGCGCGTCACACTACCACGCACACAGCCTGGCTACACACGGTGTGACGTCAGTCACTGCATCTGACCCCTTGTGGGCACAGCGTGACCGCTCAGCACAGTGTGACATCACCAAGTCTTACCCTGACGCACACAGTGTGACCACACATGTGAGCACGCGCTTACACAGTGGGAAGACTGTGACATGCAAAGTCTTGATCCTGTTGATCATATTGATAAGGGTTAGGTTCAACGGGTGATCATTAGGTTCACATCTCCTTGCGTCATCGTTAATTTCCAAATTGGGGAAAACCAAATCTGGATGAAACGGACAATTTTCTACACAGCACAGGCGCCACAGTTAAAATCACGGAAGCTACCTAACGGTCACAGGACCCAGAACCCAGAGACAGCCGTGAAGTCTCCCACCCAAGACAGCCCAGGGTCAGGCAGGCCTGGTGGATGCTTCCACCCAGCTCATTCTGTGAAGCCACACACACACACTGCGCGGAGATGGACATTTCTGTAAAATCAGGAACTCGTCACAATTTCTGTCCACAGAGGACTCATGAGAGATTTTCTGTCGTGTTTAATGTTCCAAACAGATTTTAAAAACTGGTAGAGTGCATATTAATGTCTGCTTCCGAAGATGTCGTGTACATTTAAGAGGCATTTAAACTATTATGAATTATTTTAATGACTTTAAAAATATCAATACTGAGTTGTATGTTTTAAGATAAATTTATTAGTTAAAAACCTACATGGTATTGTGGGGAATTGCAGGCTGGTCTCCAGTCGATCTGAGGTCTGAACCCCGATAGTCATAATTCACCCTCATGACACAGTAGGCATTCCATCATGCTCCTTACCACCTCCCACAGCCCCAAGAGAAGCATGGTCAATCTGACCTTCAGGCTAAACTCCTCCCCAGTTACCTAGCAACAGGGAAGACCATAAAAAGGGGTGCTTAGCCCCCACCTCGCTCTCTTACTCCTTTGTCCTCTCACTCTCTCTCCTCTTCTTCTCTTTGTCTTCTTCTTTCCTCTCCTCTCTCCTTCTTTCTCTTTCTCTCTAGCCTTTCCTCCCTCCCCCCCCTCCTCTCTCTTCTACCTTCTCTCTTTCCCCTGAATTTCTATAATAAAGCTCTTAAACCATAGAGTCTCTGCTCTGCTCCATCAAGGCCCACTGCACACTCTGGTTAGTGTTGGGAACTTCTTCCCCCATTCCCTCTCTCCCACAACCCTGGTGGCTTTAGCAAAGTAGCTCTGGGTGGGGGGTCCCGCGGCAGGGCTGCCCCTTGGCCACCCCCTGAAGAGTGGGATAGAGGAATGCCCACCCAGGGATGAGTGAATAGGGTAGGTAGCAGCCCTCCCACACCTGACTGACCAGAGAATAGGGAAACTCTGGCGGGGTGTGGGTATCTTTTTCCTATCCTACTTACCCCCACCCCCACCCCAGGCCTCCCCTTTATTTTGTCCCCAACATGGTATTGGTACAGAGGCAGACATGTTGATCAGTGGAATAGAATTGAAGAACCAGAAATAAAACCACACACTTATGGTCACTTCGTCTTTGACAAAGACGCCCCCCAAAAAAAACAATGGAAAAAAGAAAGCATCTTCACTAAATGGTGCTGGTCTAACTGTCTGTCTGTCTGTCTGTCTGTAGAAGAATGAAAATAGACCCATATTCATCACCTTTGCACAAAGCTCAAGTCCAAGTGGACCAAGGACCTCAACATAAAACCAGATGCACTGAATCTAGTAAAAGAGAAAGTGGGAAAGAGCCTTGACCTCATTGGCACAGGGGGAAATTCCTAAACAGAGCTCCATCACCCTCTCATGTTAAAAGTCTTGAGGAGAGCAGGAAATCAAGGCATACACCTTAACATAATAACAGTAATATACTACAAACAATAGCCAACATCAAATTAAAAGGAGAGAAACTTGAAAAAATCCCACTAAAATCAGAGACTAGACAAGGCTGACCATTCTGTCCCTATCTGTTTAGTATAGCACGTGAAGTTCTAGCTTGGGGAATAAGATGAAAGAGGAAGCTCAAGAGGATGCAAATTGGAAAGGGAGAAGTCAGGGATCACTACATGCAGATGATATGATAGTATACAAAAATCTACCCTCAAAATTCTACCAGAGAACCCCTACAGTTGATAATAACTTCAACATAGTGATTGAATATATAATTAAGTCAAAGAAATCAGTAGTCTTCCTTTAAAAAAAAAGATAAGCACACAGAGAAAGAAATTAGGGAAACAACCCCTTCACAATAGCTGCAAATATTATAAAATGTCTTGGTGTAACTCTAACCAAGCAAGTGAAATATCTATATGGTCAGAGCTTGAAATCCCTGAAGAAAGAAATTGGAGAAGACCTCAGATGATGGAAAGATCATCCATGCTAATGGATCTGTAGGATTAATATATTAAAAATGTGTGTATATAGATTCAATGCAATTCCCATAAAAATCTCAACATAATATTTTAAAACCTTGAAAGAGCAACTCAAAACTACATATGGAAAAACAAAACCCCAGGATAGCCAAAATAATACTGGACAATAAAAGATCTTCTGGGAAAATCACCATTCCAGACCTCAAGTTGTACTGCTTTACAGTCTTGATTAAAACTGGCTGGTATTGGTACACAAACAGATTGGTCAGTGGAATAGAACCAATAACCAGAACAACCCACATATGTATGGATACTTGATTATTTGCAAAGAACCCCAAATCATACTATTGAAAACAGGAAGGACCTTCAATGAACGGTGCTGGTCTTACTGGCTCTCTGCATGTAGAAGAATGCATACAGATCCATATTTATCACCTTGCCCAAAGTTCACGTCCAGGAGGATCACAGATCTCAATATAAAAGCAGATCCACTGAATGTAATGGAAGAGAAAGTAGGAAATTGTCTTGAACACAGGAGACAATTTTTGTCTAGAGAACACAAGTGGCTCAGGCTGAAATGTCAATAATAAATGGGACCTCATGAAATTTCAAAGGGGTTCTCTTTGTAGCCCTGGATTTCCTGGAACTCACTTTGTAGACCAGGCTGGCCTCAAACTCAGAAATCTGCCTGCCTCTGCCTCCCAAGTGCAGGGATTAAAGGTGTGGGCCACCACCACCCAGCTCTGTGGTTCATTCTTTAAAAAACCATAGCATCTGAATGTTCCATTGTGGTTTGGAGTAACAGCATTCAGAACAAAAATTTCATGGGATGGCTGATTGGCCTGATGCTGGGGGTCCAGGGTCCATGAGAGATGGTGTTTTCCTTCCTGGATCAGAATGAATCTCCCAAATCCTCTGGATGAGCCTCTATATCACATAGAGGGAATAAAGGACATAGGGTTATGGAGTCTCCAGAACTCATGATATTTATAGCTAACATTATATAGTGAACACCAGAACTATAAAATTCACAGGAGACATGTTTCTTATGAAACTAACAAAGGACAAGGCAGCCAGATCTTTTTTTTTTTTTTCAGAAATACTCACTTTTGTTCCATCAATAATATGAGGTTCTTATACAGCATTCTGAAGTTCTTCCTGTCAGGAAACCTGAACCCAAACTATGCCTCTGTGAAAACCAAAGTCCTTTCTCCATCCTGGCTGTATCTGAGCAAGTCTACAGGCAAATCTGCTCTGAGTCTCCTCAGTCCCAGGGCAGTTTCCTACTCCTCAAGGATTTCTGACACTCTCAGGATGTGGTTGCAACACTGTGACTTACACAGTAATAGACCACAGAGTCCTCAGATGTCAGGCTGCTGAGCTGCATGTAGGCTATGCTGGAGGATTTGTCTACAGTCAATGTGGCCTTGTCCTTGAACTTTTTTTGTTTGTTTTTTTGTTTGTTTGTTTTGTTTTTTTGTTTTTTCTGAGACAGGGTTTCTCTGTGTAGCCCTGGCTGTCCTGGAACTCACTTTGTAGACCAGGCTGGCCTTGAACTCAGAAATCCACCTGCCTCTGCCTCCCGAGTGCTGGGATTAAAGGCGTGTGCCACCACGCCCAGCTGTCCTTGAACTTTTGATTGTAGATAGTTTCACTATCAGAAGGATCAATCGCTCCGATCCACTCAAGGCCTTGTCCAGGCCTCTGCTTCACCCAGTGCATCCAGTAGCTGGTGAAAGTGTAGCCAGAAGCCTTGCAGGACATCTTCACTGAAGCCCCAGGCCTCACCAGCCCAGCTCCAGACTGCTGCAGTTGGACCTGGGAGTTGAAACCTGCAAGTAGATTT
The DNA here is from genome assembly GCA_921997135.2 of Mus spretus. Taxonomy (NCBI): domain Eukaryota; kingdom Metazoa; phylum Chordata; class Mammalia; order Rodentia; family Muridae; genus Mus; species Mus spretus. Next base: position 129,065,995 of record OW971686.1, read on the forward strand.
CTCATAAAGTTGCCCAGTCTGACTTGACTAGTAAGCTTACCTTGAAGGGTGTGCTTACTTGGTTTTGAAAGAACCTAGTGGGGAAACCCTCACTCAATTCCCTATTCGGCATGCACCCAAGAATCACGAACAGGTGACCATCTTGATGTAAAAACACGAGGTAGTTTAATGACAGAGCTCCGGGCAGTCACGTATCTCCCTCAGGAGACAGTGGTTTCGACCGTTTAATGGCGGAGCCATAATGGCAGAGCTCTGGGTTGAACCATATCTCACACAGGAGACAGTGGTTTCGACCAAGATCTTTTAAGAACATGATAAATCTTAACTTTCAATCAACTACTGTGTTCTCAACATAACCTCTGTCTCTTCATACTACATAAGCTGTGCTCATCATCATGGATGTAAGTGCGTTTCAGAACATTTTTTTTTAATTTTGAAGACATAAAAGAAAAATTAAACAAGGAGTAAATTGTTTGCATTTTTTCTCAATGCTGAGACAAAATCAGCAGCTCCCATTTGATCTCATCTTGAAAGAGTGGAGAAGATATACGTTATAGATAAATGGATGGAACTTGAAATTCTTGTTCTGAGTGACCTAACGTATCCCCAGAGGTGGAAGGACTTTATGTTTCTTCCCATTTACAGGAGTTAGCCTTGAAACACAATGTTTGTACTTCATTTAGTATTACCATGGATATCAGTAAATTAGTCAGAGGCTGTGTCAGTAGAATTCAAATCTTGGTGGGTACAACAAACTACCAGTATGGAATGAAGAGAAATCAAGTTACAGCAAAGGTTAATAACCGGGTGTGTGTGAGGACAGGGTAGAACTTGGAAAAGTGTGTGTATATGTGCTTGTGTGTGTATGTGTGGGTGTGTGGGTGTATGGGTGGGTGTGAGTTTGTGTGTTTGTGTGTGTGTGTATGTGTGTGTGCATGTGTAGACCTAAAAGCATTTCAAAATTATGCAAACTTCCTCAAATATACACATAGACACATATTGAGCATTTAATTGAAGTTATCACAAAAGGGGTAGCAAATCTCATATGAGACACCATAGGATAAGAAATAGAGTCGGGATCTCTTCTGGAAGCCTCATCTCTATTGGATGGCTTTCAATGTATTCAGAGATGGCATTGAAGAGCTGGAAAAGAAAAGTCATCATGTGTTCTAGCTGCCCGTGAACAGTGAGAGCTAAGCTATGCCTGGCCTGGGAAACCACACCAACTAGCACAATATGACAAACAAAATAAACAGTGCAGCAGCAACTATTCACATTCTAAATGGCAGTAAGTCTTCTTCAACAAGTTAAATCCACACCTTGTACCAGTATTGAGGTCACAAACCTATGAGTAGACATGTGGGGCCCCAGGGAGTGGGGAGGTCTAGTGAGGTAGGAATGCGGCATCTTCTTGGAGATAGGGAGTGGGTTGTGGGGAAGAAGGTGTGGGATGTGGAACATCTGGAGTGTGGAACAGGAGGGGGATAAAGTCTGGACTGTAAATAAAAGATTAAAGAATAAACAAAAAATAGCAGCAACAACGACAAAAAAAGGGAATAAGCATAGTAGTATGATTCTGCTAAATACTCACAGTAGGGACCCACTGCTACTAACCATTGCAACCATTAACTAGTCCATCTCCCATCCCTCAGCAAAGAAAATGTGTTTGGAGCAGGTGAAAGCTGTTTCACACATGGTCAAATGTGTGAGCCTTATGACGTTGTCAAATGCTCAGGGCTAAATGGTGCTTCTGCATCATAGCCCCTCCTACTGTGTCTCAGGGATCATTGCAGAAAGAGGGGGAGGGATGGTCAGAAGAGACCGAGGTGTTAGACAACCCCAAAATATCAAGTGTGCACTGTCACGGCTGCTGCTCACGACTTGCAGCTTCCTGAGGTGAAGGGGGAGCATGACAGCAAGTGAGCTGATGCAGTCTCCTAACATCAAATGCCCCATGCTCTTTCTTACTTGTGAACCCTAGATCAAAGCTTTAGATTTGAAAGTATATTCCCCAGTGCAGGGGAATGTCAGGGATGGGAGTAGGGGGTGGTTGGGTGGGTGAGTGGGTGAGTGAGTGGGTGAGTGGGTGGGAGGGGGAGCACCCTCATAGAAGAAGGGGTAGGGGGATGGGGTAGGAGGTATCCAGAGGGGAAACTGAGAAAGGTGATAGCATTTGTAATGTAAATAAATAAAATATCCAATAACAAAAAGAAAACATCTTCAAGGAACTGAAGTTGCCTGGAAAAGATGAAATGAGTTTGGGAACGAAACTGGGGTCCTATGTTGTAGAAATATTTAATCCCAATCTGGGGTTTCTACCCTGCCTTTGACCATTCAGATCCTGGATAAAAGGCACACAGAAACTTGATATTTCCAATAAGTCTTAAACAGCACAAAAGCTGCCAGATGTCTACCCTCTATGCTATTAGAACAGACTTTCCATCTATACACCCCAGTTATCACTTTGTTTCCTCTGGGCTGCTCTTAACTCCAACTGGCCGGTCCTTAGGGCCTTGTTTTCTTGACTCTGAAGCCATAGTGACATTTTCCTCCTCCTCCTCTTCTTTCCTCGTGATTCTCCTCTGACCAACCTGAGTGCAGGAACCCTAAACCCTGCCTGTGTCTGTTCTGCCCAGCTTTTGGCTGTCAGCATCTGTGCCAATCAGAAATAATTTGGGGGCAAGATCACATGGTGTTACTTGGGTCTGTATGTGGACTTTCTCATCTCAGGTGCAATCAGATCTTGGTGACTGCACTTAGCACTGCACAGCAGAAGGCCAAACCTCAACAGTGAAGCTGTAGAGAAGATAGGAGGGTACAGTTGCCATGCAGAAGTGCATCAGGAAGGTGGGGCAGAAATATAAATACTTGGAAAGAACACAGGAAAGCTTACCATTTTAAATCTAACTCATAATGCACATATTAACACAGAGTTATCTCTCATGGAATAATAATTTATTTCCAAGAAACTTGCATTCTTCAAGAGAACAGACAGACAAACAAACAAAAAAAAAAAAAACTAACAAAACAAAACTAAAAAACCCCCGAACAGACCAAAACCTCCATTGCCAAGCAGAGGAAACCTCACTTCAAATTGTTGGTCAGTGCCTCCAGGAATCTTCCAAAACAATACAGGTCACTGGCACTGCCCTTCCTTGATGCCTAGAATTTACAGGCAATTCCTCATTGTGAATGCAGCATGGAAACAGCTTGGCTCTATGCGATTGTTGCTGGCTCCTTGCTTGACACTTTGTTTAGCTTGCTTGGTTGGTTTGGAATGCCTCGGCTTTCTCCATTGTAACATGGGCACAACCCCTTGGTAAACAACCATTGATTTTTGTCCAGATACGTTTAGAAAGAGTCAATGTTGAATCTGTGCTCATTTTCTTTCACACATTTCAATAGTCACAGATGACTAGAGTGAGAGATTTACACTTCTCCCCTTCTCTTTTTCAGATTTCCACATAAAGAATGCATTTTCTTTTTTTTTTTAAGATTTATTTATTTATTATATGTAAGTACACTGTAGCTGTCTTCAGACACTCCAGAAGAGGGAGTCAGATCTCGTTACAGATGGTTTTGAGCCACCATGTGGTTGCTGGGATATGAACTCAGGACCTTTGGAAGAACAGTCGGGTGCTCTTACCCACTGAGCCATCTCACCAGCCCAAGAATGCATTTTCTACAGTTACTATATTCTGTTCACGGAGGCTTTTTTTTTTTCATTTTTAAGTGTTTCTGTATTCTTGAAAATTTCACACACATTTACAAAAAACAGAATCGTATCTATTCCTCATTCCTCCCTTCAAACCCACCTATCCATGTTCCCCATTTGCAAGAATTTTCCCCGGGGTAGGTGGGACTAAGTAACATCTACCAGTCCTTTCAGGGTCCTGATAGCCAAGCAACATCAGTGGAGGGGCTTGAGATTTTGTTTAATTTTTATGCCAAGTCTCTGTGTGTTTTCCTCCGTACCTTATGGATGCGTTATCAACAGAGAACAGAAGTGAGAATAAGATCCTCTGGGACTGAAGCCATCAATGGTGTTAGATGCAGTGTGGGATCAGGGACCTGAAGCCAGGTCCTCTGAAACAGCAGCTGGAGTCCTTAACAACTGAGCAGTCTTCCTGGCTTCAACAAACCAAAGCTTGATCCCATCAAAACTGGACCCAGAGAACCCATGAATTTATTGAGTTTGCATGAAGTGACCTGGTGAGGGTTTTCCAGCAAAAGACATGGTTGCCCAAACACACCCTTGTATTGTACATCTCTGCTCCCAACTCTTTCTCTTCTGCAGCTCCTGATCTTCTTCCTGCCGCTCTCCCTTCCAGCTTCATTTCTCACTTACCATTTGATTTTGGATTTTTCTGATTTAAACCCAAAGTTGGGCTAAGAATTGTTTAGAACCGTAGTCTGCCTAGACAATCTTTTTGTATGTGTGTCTAACAGTACTTGGCTTTTGTGTGTGTGTGTGTGTGTGTGTGTGGTGTGTGCTGACATTAAAGGCTGACAATGTTTTGCAAACTGAATTGGGATCTTCTGGACAATCAGTCCATGCTCAGCAACACTAAAATTATTTCCTTTCTTGTCTCCCCACACGTTATGTTCCATGCTGGAACACTGACATCCTAATTCTTCACAGAGGAGTTTTACTCTCAGCCCCAATTTCTGTTTCTCAGCAGCAAAAGGGAAAGTATGATGCATGCGATGTCTGGGATTGGAGTGAAGAGTAATGTGAAAGCAAAGTAGAAGCGATTATATATTTTAAGGCTTATTTTACATTTTTTATGCACTGGCTGGATTTTCCTGCAAACAGAGGAGGAGAATGTTTCCCAAAACATAAAAATGTCAAGAAGATATATAATTAAGAGGACAAATGTTTTGTCAAAGAAAGTTTTTATATACTCACAAATTAGTAACTGACACATGATGATTTTTTTCTGTTCATGACTATGCATATATATATGTATATGTATATATATATATATAATAAGAATTACTATAGGAAACAATGAAAACCTAAAACACAGATTAAAACTGAGTCTGTTGTTTTGACATAAAGATGGTAATGTCTGAAATAAATGAAACAAAAAAATCTTAATAATAAAATATCTTTATTCCGAAAACATGGCTTCTGGAGAATTATTTGAAGACTTGACAGAAAATAGGACTACTGCTGAGAAACACAAGAGCAACACAAGGCCTAGAATAAACGAATCCACTAACTTCATGTTTACCATATGATCAGTTAGGATGGGTGTGCTCTAGTGGTCAAGTGTAGGCACTGAATTCTCACATCCTCTTTTTTCTTATCCATAAAAGGATAAATAAAACCTCTAATTCCAGACCTGAGACATGGGTGGGAGGGAAAACTAAACTGAAACAGCAGGAGATAAAGAAGGAATTTCACCTTCAGTCATGGACATGAGCTCCGGGATGAACTCCCAGACAGAAAGGAACATTGGATCTGAGAGAGAAGCACATTATTTTAATCCTGCACAGAGTACCGCTCTCGGCCCTACATGTCTTAACATTGGGTCTTACGAATGGCTGTGCCAGTCACATGCACCAAAAATTCCCTTCATGATGCCCACAGGTTAGAAATTTACTTATAGTAATTTTAGCTCTAAATTGGGAAGAACCAAATACTCTCTGGGAAAATCTGGAAACCGTGAGCATCTCCCCAGCTATCCCTTCCAACTTCCCTCGGCGGGGGTGGGGTGGGGTGGGTGGATGACCTGCTGATGCAGCCCTTTTTCTCTTTCAGTCATGTTGGTATCGCCTGTCCACGCTACCTGCAGCAGAGGACTCAAAAGAGAGGTATCTGGGACACACAGCTTTCCTTCTCCATTTTGCCTATGCCCCTTTAGCTTCTTCTTTCTACAACAGAGTCACATTCATTCATGCCTACCAACACGCTTGCAGAGATGCCCTTCTCAAGGGTCTATTGTAACAAGAATTCTTCAAACTATGCTGCACTATTTCACTAAAGATAGTGTTAAGTGTTTGCTGTTTCAAGGGGAGGCCCCAAGGCCTGACACTATTACTGAGGCTATGGAATGCTCACAAAAAGGGACTTATCATGACTGGCCTCCGAAAGGCCCAACAAGCAGCTGAGAGAGTCAGATGCATATATTTGCACCCAACCAACGGACAGACCCCTGTTGTTGAATTAGGGAAGGCTGAAAGAAGCTGAGGAGAAGGATGATCCTGTAGGAGGACCAGCAGTCTTAATTAACCTGGACCCCTGAGATCTCTCAAACATTGGGCCATGAAACAGACAGCACACACCACCTGATATGAGACCCCCAACACACATACAGTAGAGGACTTCCAGGTCAGTGTTCATTCAGAGATGATGCATCTAACCCTCAAGAGAATGGAGGCCCTATGGAGTTTAGAGGTCTGGTGGGGTGGGGGCATCCACATGGAGACAGGGTGGGGTGGAGAGGAGGTGTGGGATGTGGAGCAGTTGGAGGGTGGATGGTGGGGGGGCAGGAATGGAATATGGACTGTAAAAAATGAATTACAAATAAAAATAAAATTTAAAGGAAAGGAAAGAAAAGAAAAGAGTCTAATGCTGTCCATTCCCTGGACATAGTATCATAAAGGATGACTTCATGGAGACTTCCTCCACTATGGTGGATGTGGTAGTGTCAGGGCCCCAACAGAGTTTTAGTATGTCTGTATGCCCTGTGCTCTATTTTGCAGATGGGTACTTAGATAGCTCTGCTTATTCTCTGATGTTCACAGTAAAACTAAAATAGACTAACTCCCACTTTTACAAATAGACATATTCTCCCATCTAAGTATCTGTTTCAGCTTGAAACTCATGCTGTATCCATCCCTGGAAGGATAGCAGATAGTAGCCCATGCTGATAATCCAAGATATGATCTCCATTTCAACATCAACTAATTAACAACAACAACAACAACAAAATATCAATCTCAAGCTGTATTTCCCCCTTCTATATCTATCAGTTCACTTTCTGATTTTATAATTTAATACTTGATTCTGTGTCAGTACAAATAAAACCTGATTAACTTAGTTATTAATTTTGGACAAGATAAGTTTAGCCACAAGCAACATGCTCATTCACTGTTGAAGATGATGTTTGCTGTGTCACAGAATGTTAGAGGTGCTGAAAGGTACAGAAAGGGAAAACTGCACTGTGGTCAATGAGTTTGGTACCAACATACTCCAGTCAGAATGCATCTGGATCCCAGAGAGCTACATTAGTAACTTAGGAAGGTGATATTAGTTTATATGTGATATCCTTGCTTTAGGGGTGGCTTTCAATTTCCATCCTTTATACACAGCCACTCAGGAAATTCAGAGTTCAGCACACAAATAGTAAGTCAAGCCTTTATATAGAACCATTTATGGGTAGCTGTGAACAATCATCTATTCATGCTAGGCATGAAGCTGATGACAGAGCAAAGTAAGAATAACACCAACAATCAAATAGGTGAAGCATGGAGTTTTGTGGCATTATTTAGAGAAATGGGGATTAGCAGTTGTTTTCAGGAACAAAAAACACCTAATGAGAGCTGCCTCAACACATTCAAACTCAGAATAGTTGACAGCTCACAAAAACTGGAAACCTGGTGTACACTGAGAAACCTGTATGTAGTTCAAGAGGTCGAAGAGCCAACTTTCCAGAGAGCACAGCTGCCAGGGGACAGCAATAGGAACACGTTAGGACAAAAGTCTTAGAAGTTAATGTCAGAAGTAAGAGTGGGGAAATAAGACCTACAGAGAACCATACATTTCCTGGATTGACTAAAAAGTGAACAGGACCATTACAAGACAGAAGGTCCCCCGAGAAGGAGGTTGGAGAAATGTTCCCAAGACATATTTGCTGCATTGAAGGAAGCTTAGGCCTCTCCCAGTGTGTTTCATTCATTGCTTGCTATTTCATTTTCTTACTTCCTCATTGCTAGAAGAGTCAGCCCCTCCCACTTAACTGTCTGCATCTAAAACTCACCACTTCTTCTTTCTCAACGTTTCTATTCTGAACAAAGTTCCTCATCTGACACTGCAGATTCTATCTCAATGTTCCAGGCACTCATGCTCCCTGGAGGAATGTCATTGGCCTCTATTTAAAACGGGAGGGTAACACTTAATACTGTTCAACTTCAAACAGGCCATAATCTCCTCACTCTATCCCTAGAAGTAGGATGATATTAGTGTCCTTTGTTTCAGGATGGCATGGGAATCTGACACTCTGGTGAATGGAGTACTTTTTAAATTCACTTTACATCCCAACTTGCTATCCCCTCCCCTGAGCCCCCTCACACAGTCCTCCCCCTTATCTCCACTTCTCCATTGATAAGATGTCGGCCCCCTGACCCTGGCACATCAACTCAATGCAGTTCGGGAAGCATAGTCCACAGACATGCAACAGGGTTAGAGATAATCTCTGTTCCAGTTGTTGGGAAGTGCACATGCCAAGTTGCACATCTGCTACATATGTGCAGGAGGCCTAAGTCTAGTCTGTGAGTGCTCTTTGGTTGATGGTTCCATCTCTGACAGTCCCCAAGAGTCCAAGTTAGTTGACATTGCTGGTCTGTCTGTGGACTTTCTATCTCTATCAAGGACCTCAATTTTTCTCCCAACTCTTCCACAATAGTTCTGAAGCTCCATCCAATGTTTAGCTGTGAGTCTCTGCATCAGTTTTTGTCAGCTGCTAGATGGAGCCTCTTGAAGTACAGTTATGTTAGACTCCTGTCTGCAGGTATAATGAAGCATCATTAGTAGTGTCAGGGATTGGGCTGGAGAGATGACTGAGCAGTTAAGAGCACTGACTGCTCTTCCAAAGGTCCTGAGTTCAAATCCCAGCAACCACATGGTGGCTCACAACCAACCATAATGAGATCTGGCACCCTCTTTTGGTGTGTATTAAGACAGATACAGTGTAATTAGATTCAATAAATAAATCTTTGAGCTGGAGCGAGCAGGGCTGGAGTGAGCAGGGCCAGAGTTCAATTCCCATCAACCACATGATGGTTCACAACCATCTGTATATCTACAGTGTGCTCATATGCAATCAATAAATCAATAAATAAATCTTTAAAAAATAGTGTCAGGAATTGGTGTTTACCCATAAGACGGGTCTCAAGTTGGGCTGGTTATTGGATGGCCATTCCCTCAGTTTTTGGTCCATTGCCCATGCATGTATTTCTTGTGGACAAAGTAAATTTTGTGTGCAAAGTTTTGAGGGTGTGTTGATGTCCCTATCACTCCAATGGGGTTTCTTTCCAGCTATAGGAGGTGGCCTCTGCAGTTCCATATTCCCAAAGCTATGAGTCACAGTGAAGTTCACCACAATTTATTTCTGGGAGCCTCACCCCTTCATGATCTCTGGCAAGATTTAAGATGTCCCTTACTCCATTATCCCCACAAGCTGAAGATTTTCATTCATTCTCCTGGCCCTCTGCTCCTCTGTACTATCTCTCCCACATTTGATCATGAACCCCCTATTTCCCACCCCATCCCTCTTGCACCCAGTTTTCTCCCACCATCTGCCTCCCATGACTATTTTATTTCCCTTTCTAAAGTGTATTCAAGCATCCTTTCTTGGGACTTCCCTCTTGTCTAGATTCTTTGGGACAATGGAATGTAGTGTGGGTATCCTGTACTTTATGACTAATATCCACTTCTAAGTGAATACAAACCATGCATGTCCTTTTGGGTCTGGATTATCTCATTCAGGATGATATTCTCAAGTTCCATCCATCTGTCTGCAAAATTAAAGATGTCTTTGTTTTAAACAACTGAAAAGTATTCTGTCATATAGATATACCACATTTTCGTTATCCATTCTTCACTTGATGAACATCTAGGTTGTTTTTAGTTTCTGGCTATTACAAATGAGGTGGGTGTGAATATTGTTGAGGAAGTGACCCTGAGGTATACTGGTACATCATTTTGGGACATGCCCAGGAGTGGTATAGATGGGTCTTTAGGAAGAACTATTCCCGGTTTTCTGAGAAAACCCCAAATTGATTTCCAAAGTTGATGTAAAAGTTTGCCCTCAAACCAGCAGTGTTCTTGCACCATATTCTTGCCGCAGACCCTCTGGGCTCCTTTGTCTGCGTGAAAAGAGTTTCTCGAGCAGATGGACAAAGAGTCGGATGGGGTGACAGACAGACACACACACAAGAGAGGTGTTGGATCTGAATGTAATATTCTGGTCGAGCTTCAGACTTATATTACAACGAATTATCAGAAGATACAAATCACAAAAAGGCAAGATACACTAAAATTCACCAGTTACAGCAGAAAGGAATTTGCAAGGACTAATTAATTGTTTACATTAGGGATAACAAGCCCTGCCTAGGATCAGCCTAATGCCAGGCAAGAATTTCACACTTTAGGGTTAATAGCATCAGGGGATTGTTAACTCTTGACAGGCCTTAAGAGTAATGTGTTATCATAGAGCTCTGAATTCTTAGGTCTTGTAAAACTTATCCTGTCTGGAGAGTTCCCCATTATCAGGGTAGTATATCAACTTACTCTTGACATGGAATGTAGCCTATAGTAAAAGATTTCTATCTCAGTGAGACTCTCAGGCTCTAACTGCAGATAATGGTTCTGATTTATTGTTTTATTGTAGTGCTTAATTAGTTACTGAATAGGTTAAACTCCTTGCTGCTAACTGGAATCTTGGAACACTGGGAGAGGCTTTAGCTAAGTCAGGATACAATCTTAAAAGGCATTTATAATAAGGTAATACTATATAGAGTGCACGTGGATCCATACACTAGACTAATGCGGATTTGGAAAATTAATTTTATGGGTTAGGGGAATAGCCAAACTTCCAGGAGGGAGCTTCCTTTAAACTCTTTTCCTCACAGTCAGCTTCCAAGCTTCTGCTTGTCAAAACTGGCCTAACTGGAGAACATGGCTTTACACCAAATTCCAGGAGGGAGCTTTTCATGGAACTCTTTTCCTCATGAGAAAGCTTCCAGACTTTCAAATGTCAAGCTGACTTGACTGGAGAGCGTGGTATATTCTCACCAACATATGCTATCACTTAAGCTTTTGATCTCAGCCATTATGATGAGTGTAATATGGTATCTCAGGGTTTAATTTGTATCTTGATTTTATTTGTAATTCCCTAATGACTAAGTCTTTGAGTCTTTCTTGGGCAGTCATGATTCCTCCACTGAGAATTCAGTTTAGCACTGTACCACATTTTTAATTGGGTTATTTGGGTAGTGTCTAGCTTCTTGACTTCATTGCATATTTTGAGTATTGGCTCTCTGTCATATGTAGGCACTGTGAAGATCTTTTACCAAACTGTGGGCTGTTGTTTTGTCTTATTGACAGTTTCCTTGGCATGATATTGTGTTGCTCCTGATTCTGACCAGCAGAAAGGAGCGACGACACTATGTTCTTCTCAAAGCAGTTTATTCAGGAACCTTTCAACATGCATGCATGAATTTCTCTCTAGGAATAGTCTCTTGTGTATCCCTTGTGTATATATCCCAGCCCCCAATCGCAATCCCTTATATAACCACTCAACCATGCCCCATCAGCTCAGTCCACGTAACAGCAGTCCATTGGCCAGAATCATCACTTGTTATATGGTCCGATCTTGCATCATGGTGCACCTGTGCAGTTCACCCAGTGGACATGGCTTATTTTCAGGTGTATGAGGAAGTTAGGTGCAAGTCATAAGACTTGGCTGCACCCCATTAAAAAAATGGGGCTCAGAGCTGAACAAAGAATTCTCACCTGAGGAATACCGAATGGCAGAGAAGCACCTGAAAAAATGTTCAACATCCATAATCATCAGGGAAATGCGAATCAAAACAATCCTGAGATTCCACCTCACACCAGTCAGAATGGCTAAGATCAAAAATTCAGGTGACAGCAGATGCTGGCGAGGATGTGGAGAAAGGGGAACACTCCTCCATTGTTGGTGGGATTGCAAGCTTGTATAACCACTCTGGAAATCAGTCTGGCGGTTCCTTAGAAAATTGGACATAGTACTACCGGAGGATCCAGCAATACCTCTCCTGGGCATATATCCAGAAGATGTCCCAACCAGTAAGAAGGACACATGCTCCACTATGTTCATAGCAGCCTTATTTATAATAGCCACAAGCTGGAAAGAACCCAGATGCCCTTCAACAGAGGAATGGATACAGAAAATGTGGTACATTTACACAATGGAGTACTACTCAACTATTAAAAAGAATGAATTTATGAAATTCCTAGCCAAATGGATGGACCTGGAGGGCATCATCCTGAGTGAGGTAACCCAATCACAAAGGAACTCGCACAATATGTACTCACTGATAAGTGGATATTAGCCCAGAAACTTCGGATACACAAGATATAAGATACAATTTGCTAAACGCATGAAACTCAAGAAGAACGAAGACCAAAGTGTGGACACTTTGCCCCTTCCTAGAAATGGGAACAAAACACCCATGGAAGGAGTTACAGAGACAAAATTTGGAGCTGTGACGAAAGGATGAACCATCTAGTGATTGCCATATCCAGGGATCCATCCCATAATCAGCTTCCAAACGCTGACACCATTGCATACACTAGCAAGATTTTGCTGTAAGGACCCAGATATAGCTGTCTCTTGTGAGACTAGGCCGGGGCTTAGCAAACACAGAAGTGGATGATCACAGTCAGCTATTGGATGGGTCACACGGCCCCCAATGGAGGAGCTAGAGAAAGTACCCAAGGAGCTAAAGGGAACTGCAATCCTATATGTGGAACAACAATATGAACTAACCAGTACCCCGGAGCTCTTGTCTCTAGCTGCATATGTATCAAAAGATGGCCTAGTCAGCCATCACTGCAAAGAGAGGCCCATTGGACTTGCAAACTTTATATGCCCCAGTACAGGGGAACGCCAGAGCCAAAAAGGGGGAGTGGGTGGGTAGGGGATTGGGGGGGGTGGGTATGGGGGACTTTGGGGATAACATTGGAAATGTAAAGGAGGAAAATACCTAATAAAAAATAAAATAAATAAATAAATAAATAAATAAATAAATAAATAGACTTGGCTGCAGTCCCAGGCACCATCTTGGGACTGCTGCCACACCCGCTCCCCACAATATTGTAACCAAAACAAACTTGTTGACCAATGGAATCAAATCAAAGACCCAGAAATAAACACACACATCTATAAACAGTTGATTTTTGATTAAGAAGCCTGAATCATAAAATGGAAAAAGAAAGCATCTTCAACAAATGATGCTGGTATAAATAGGTGTCTACATGTAGAAGACTGAAACTATATCCATATTTATCACTCTGCACAAAAAACAAGTGCATTAAGGACTTCAACATAAGACCAGATACACTAATTCTCAAAAAGAGAAATAGAGAAATATACTTGAATATATTACTACAAGAGACAATTTCCAGAACAGAATGTCAATGGCTCAGATTCTAAGTTCAAAAATTGATAAATGGACCTTCTGGTTTGCATCTGTGCCCCAGAGCAGATGCTGTGCTACAGCACTGGACAACCCAAGCAAAAACAGCTTGACCCCCAGGAGTTCTGACACACCCAGGCTCACTAGAGGAACAGGCTCCAGTCAGAGACAACAAGACTAGCTAACACTGGAGACACCTAATGGTGAGAGGAAAGAGCAAGAATATAAGCAAAAGAAATCAATGCTACTTGGTATCATCAGAACCCAGTTCTCCCAACACAGGAAACTGTGGATATCCCAAAACACCTAAAAAGCAAGATTCTGATCTAAAATCTCATCTCATGATCATGATAGAGGACTTTAAGGACATAAATGACTTCGTTAAAGAAATACAGAATACGGGTAAACAGGTAGAAGTCCTTAAAGAGGAAACACATAAATCCCTTAGAGGAATACAGGGAAACACAACCAAACAGGTGAAAGAATTGAAGAAAATCATTCAGGATCTAAAAATGGAAATAGAAACAATAAAGAAATCACAAAGGTCAAGAAGAACGAAGACCAAAGTGTGGACACTTTACCCTTTCTTAGAAATGGGAACAAATCACCCATGGAAGGAGTTACAGAGACAAAATTTGGAGCTGTGACGAAAGGATGGACCATCTAGTGATTGCCATATGCAGGGATCCATCCCATAATCAGCTTCCAAATGCTGACGCCATTGCATACACTAGCAAGATTTTGCTGTAAGGACCCAGATATAGCTGTCTCTTGTGAGACTATGCCGGGTCCTAGCAAACACAGAAGTGGATGATCACAGTCAGCTATTGGATGGGTCACACGGCCCCCAATGGAGGAGCTAGAGAAAGTACCCAAGGAGCTAACGGTACCTGCAACCCTATAGATGGAACAACATTATGAACTAACCTGTACCCCGGAGCTCTTGTCTCTAGCTGCATATGTATCAAAAGATGGCCTAGTCGTCCATCACTGCAAAGAGAGGCCCATTGGACTTGCAAACTTTATATGCCCCAGTACAGGGGAACGCCAGGGCCAAAAAGGGGGAGTGGGTGGGTAGGGGATTGGGGGGGGTGGGTATGGGGGATCTTTGAGATAGCATTGAACATGTAAACGAGGAAAATACCTAATTTTAAAAAAAAAGAAATCACAAAGGGAGACAACCCAGGAGATAGAAAACCTCAGAAAGATATTAGGAGTCATAGATGCAAGCATCACCAACAGAATACAAGAGACAGAAGAAAGAATCTCAGGTGCAGAAGATATCATAGAAAATATTGAAACAACAGTCAAAGAAAATGGAAAATGCACAAAGCTCCTAACCCAAAACATTCATGAAATCCAAGACATAAACCTAAGAAAAATAGGTATAGAAGAGAATGAAAATATCCAATTCAAAGGGCCAGTAAATATCTTCAACAAAATTATAGAAGAAAACTTCCCTAACCTAAAGAGATACTCATAAACATACAAGAAACCTACAGAACTCCAAAGAGATTGGACCAGAAAATAAATTCCTCCTGTAACATAATAATCAAAACACCAAATGCACAAAACAAAGAAAGAATATTAAAAGCAGTAATGGAAAAAGGTCAAATAACATATAATGGCAGACCTATCAGAATCACACCAGACCTCACCAGAGACTCTAAAAGCCATAGATCTTGAGCAGATGTGATATAGACCCTAAGAGATAAAAAATTCCAGCCCAGGCAACTATACCCAGGAAAACTCTCAATTACCATAGATGGAAAGCCAAGATATTCCATGACAGAACCAAATTTAATCAATACAATACTGAAAATCTGGCCCTGCAAATGATAATAGAAGGAAAACACCAACACAAGAATGGATACTACACCCAAGAAAAAGCATGAAATTAATCTTCATACAACAAACCCAGAAGAAGAGAGTCATACAAACATAATTACACCTCTAACAACAAAAATAACAGGAAGCAGCAATTACTTTTCCATAATATTGCTTAACATCAATGGACTCAATTCCTCAATACAAAGACATAAACTAACAGACTGGATGTGTAAGTAGGGCCCAGCATTTTGCTGCATACAGGAAACACACCTCAGTAACAAGGACAAGCATGACCTCACAGTGAAAGGTTGGCAAAATTTTCCAAGCAAATGGCCCCAAGAAATAAGCTGTAGTAGCCATTCTAATATCAAATAAAACTGACTTCCAATCAAAAGTTATCAAAAAAAGATGAAGGACACTTCATACTCATCAAAGGACAAATCTACCAAGATGAACTCTCAATTCTGAACATCTATGCTCCAAATGCAAGGGCATCTACATTCATAAAAGATACTTTACTAGAGCTCAAAGCACACATTGCACCCCACACAATAATAGTGGGAGACTTCAACACCCCACTCTGAGCAATGGACAGATCATGGAAACAGAAAATAAAGTGAGACACAGTGAAACTCACAGAAGTTATGGACCGAATGGATTTAACAGATATCTATAGAACATTTCATCCTAAAATAAAAGAATATACCTTCTCCCAAATTGACCATATAATCCAACAAAATACAAGCCTGAATGATACAAGTATTTTGAAATAATCCCATGCATCCTATCAGATCACCATGCAATGAAGCTGGCCTTCAATAACAACAGAAACATTAGAAAGCCCACATACACATAGAAGCTGAACAACTCATTACTGAATGATAAGTTGGTGAGGAAAGAAATAAAGAAAGAAATTCAAGACATTATAGAATTTAACAAAAATAAAGGCAGCACATACCCAAACTTATGGGACACAATGAAAGCAGTCCTAAGAGGAAAACTCATAGCTCTGAATGCCTCCAAAAAGAAACTGGGAGAGGATCCAAGATGGAATTGTTGAGTCAAGCTGAGCAAGAGATGAGTCTGGTAGCCTTGAAACAACACAACCCCTATATCACCAGCATCACAGACCTCACAGGCCAGGTCACCCTGTACACTTTCTTCCCCAAAGCCAAACAGTGTGAGAAACTGATATAGAAGGGACATTATTTGTATACTGAAGGTCAGCTTTGTCTTACCATGGCTTTACCATTGTCAACCAACTGAACATGCACAATCTGGTTGAGCCAGTGAATAAAGATTTGAAATTCCAGCTCCATGAACCATTTCTTCTGTATAGAAATGCACGTTTGTCAATATACAGTATCTGGTTTTATGTCAAGAATAACTGTCACTGCATAGCAAAACTCATGGCTGACGTGGTAGAAAAGGAGACACGGCGATCCCAGCTGGCTGCTTGAGATAAACAGAGTCCTAGCCAGGCCAATGGCTGCAGTGACCAGAGGCCCATAGATATTCTGGAAATGCTAAGCAGAGCCAAGGATGAGTATGAGAGGAATCAGATGGGCAGCTCAAATATCTCTAGTCCTGGGCTACAGCCAAGCACTCCACTCTCTAATCTGGGAAGCACCGAGACTCTAGAAGAGACATCCTCTGGATCACAAGATAAGTCTGCTCCATCTAGTTGTAAACATCTGACAGTAGAAGAGTTATTTGGAACCTGCTTGCCAAAGGAGCAACCAACAGCTATGGGTCTAGAGTCAGAGGACACAGACAAGCTGCTGGGAAATGCATTGCAGAAAGAGCCCAGCTCATTCATCCCATTTTCCTTTGAGCCTTCAGGGGGACCCCCTCAGTTTGGAAACCTGGGTGTCCATTCTGCAGCTCACCCCACAGTTCAGCCTGAAGTCAGCGCCCCGGTGCTGATCACTCCTGCCTCTATTGCACAGTTGGGTGACAAGCATCCCCCAAATTCCACACTCCCACTGAGCCCTGTCTTCAGCCCCACTCTGCCAGCTGAAGCTCCTACCACGCAAGTTCTCCACTTACCTGAGAATAGCACCATGATGCAAGCAGTAAAGACCACACCTAGACAGAAATCTCCACTCCTTTTTTTTTAAAAGAGGATAAATGTTTTATTTGTTTCTCAGTATTACAAAGCCAGTGCTTCACGGTGGGAAAACAACAGCCAACACAGCACATGGTGAAACAAAGACAGTACTCTCCTGCCTCTGACACTGTACAACACTTCCCTGCATTCCCAATGAGAAGACACTAAGTCTCTGACCCAAATCCAGTGGTGGATATGGGCAAGTAACAAAATTATCTAAGATACACCACAAATATCTTGAATTATGAAAGTCTTATAACCAGTAGGTAGGGTCTCACCATGTAGCTGTGGCTGGTCTAGAACTTGTTGTGGAGACCGACCTTGAACTAACATCTGCCTGTTGAGTACTGGGATTAGAAAGTGGTCCGTCACCAAAACCAGCCTCATAACCATGTTTCACTGCAGATGATCCTAAGAATTCTAAACACCAGGGCTTAACCCCTAAACTAAATACTTAGTATGGCGATTATCAAAAACCTGTACACTGTGTTTATCTGCATCCTTTAGGAAGTTGGGGGTGGCTCTTAAGTAGCACTGTCAAGAACAGTTTCTTTCCATCAGTATTGCTAAAAGTTATTTCAAGTCCTCTATTCTCCACTAGTTTAAGACAAGCATGCTGGAGCAGGTCACATCCAGTTTGATCTGTAGTGGAGGGGTGCCATGGTCATTCCTCAATGGACTTCACATATTTTTCATATGCTTCTTCACTCATCAATTCATCCAGCTCTGAAGGGTCACTCAGTGTCATCTTGATCAGCCAACCATCTTCATAACAGGATTTGTTGACAAGCCCTGGGTTTTCGGCAAGTGCTTCATTGACTTCGATTACCTCTCCTAGCAGAGGAGAGTTCAGTTCACTGGCAGCCTTCACACTCTCCAAAGCACCAAACTCCTCTTGTTTTTTCAATTTTGTCCTGTAAGACCCCCTTTCGGGGACCCCCACTCTAGTCTCGGGAGTATGAGAGCACCCAAAGAAACACGAGGACCCACTCGCTGTAATTACATGAGGACGTTTAATACAGAGCTCCGGACCGGCATGAATCCCACACAGGAGATAACAGATGCCGGCCACGAGGCTCGAAAGCCAGGGGCTTTTATGGGTTAAGGGGCTTAGGGGTGTGGAATTCAGCATAGCGGCACACTATTGGCTTATTCAAACATTAACAGAAAGAACACAGTGCATCAGGACTTTGTTCCTGTGGGCTGGGGGCTTATCTAACAACCAGTTGATTTATGTGACTTTACTCGGCGCCAAGAGGTAATGAAGAGACAGGAAGCTCCGGCCAGATGTGTGGATGGCCTTGCCTGTCTCCGGATTGAGGGGTGAATCCAACCAGATGGTGTTAGCTTAGATAATATAGCCCCATTTGTCCTTGAATACCTTTTCATACAGTCAAGCTGTTCTTAGGAATGCTTTAACAACAGCCCCGCCTTGGCCTGCCTGGGGGCTGTTCTGCTTTGTTCTCAGTCCCCGAGGCTGAGGGCTCCTAAACAAGTTACAAAATTTCATCTTCCTTCAGTCCCAACTTCAGACAGACTACAGTAAACAACATCTCCCAACGCTTCCTGTGCAAAATTGCTGATTCCCACCGTTCCAATACCTTCCTCTGTTGTTATCCATTCATGTTTCTCTGTAAATTTACACACCAACAGCAAAGCAGATCCGGTGCGCAGTGAGCAGACAGAGGCGGGGTGCGCAGGCTGTAGGCCACAACCTGCAAGCTCCTCGACACTTGTAGCGACATGATCAGAGGTCCGGAGGGTAACTGCGCTTCGCCTCGGCCACCGGGCTGGCGGGGGAGAAATCTCCACTCCTGAACCAGACAATCCCTGAGCTAAGTAAGCCACAGCAGTCTGATTGCTAGCCAGAGCCCCTTCAGAACCCAGGCTGGCACAGCCCTCCCAAGCATGGATCTGCTCCAGAAACAGGTTAACCCTACAGCATGACCAAATACAGGCACAGCCGCTTGGAAAAGGAGCCATGACACCCAACTTTTCCCTGGCAGCTGGCCAACTGGCTACCCCAAGAACTTCATAGAGCCTTCTTCTAAGACAGAAGCAGTCTCAGCCTCCCTGAGCAACATGGTGCTTGTTCCAACCTTCCAGATTGCAGGCTTTCCATTGGTTCCTGCAACAACCACAGCAGTATCTTCAGTCCTGTTGTCCCCCAGTGTGTTCCAGTAAACAGTTCCCAGGGCCACAGACCTTAGAGAGTAAAGCCAGCTCCCCTTCTCCCCTCACTGCTGGAACACCAGAAAATCAGAGAAAGTGTTCCATTATTCTCAGCAAGTCTCAGCTCCAGGGCACACTGATACATCTAATAAAGAATGACTCCAGCTTCCTCAGTATGCTTCATGAAGTTTACTTGCAGGTTCTGACCAAGAACAAAGACAACCACAGCCTATGACTGCAATAAAGGCAATGTGAAGGGAGAGGGTCCACCTCAAAACAAGCAGGCTTCCTCATGGAACAGCTAAGTAGAACATGGAGCTTTGAGGAGCCTGAGAGAGCCTTGTCCTTAAGGATGTTTTCTAGAAACATCCTCAGTGATGATGGAGGTTTCACTGTGAAGCATCACCAGCAAACCTTTGTTTGACAAAAACAAGAGACTATTGTGTTGAGTTACATGAGAGTTTTCAACAGCTATAAGCCAGTGTGTAGAATGAGGAGCCTGACTGTCAGCTTGCTTTCCAAGCCCCAGGAGGAGCCACCAGCCTTTTAGCAGAGCTCAGTGGAGCCCATGCCCTCCCTCCTCTACCCCTAGAATATCTGAACTTAATGTCAGCTCATAGAGTAGCTTCAGGTTTTAAGGATCATAATTTAAGTTGACTCGTTGGAAGGTATTTGTTCAAGTGAAGTATATTTTCTATGAGCACCCCGCTTGGGCCTTAAAACTTCTGAGATGTCTTTATGTCCCTGTAAGTGTCTCTGGTCCTGCCCTGTGCAAATTCCAGTGAAGTATGGCTCTTTGGATGGGCCAGCTGGGCTCTGGTGGAGGAGGCTTCACACCTTTGAAGCAGAGGCCAGGGACACACAGATTCAGATCCTACCAGAAGGCTCTGTTTTAGGGAACTCTAGGCAGTTTAAGTGTCAAGTTTGTGTGTGAAGCACAGCCTTATTTTCCTTTTCTGTCTAAACACAGTTCAAGATATTGTTGATTGTTTTCCTTAACACTTTGGCAAAAGGACCAGTGGTCCAATCTGATAAAGCCATTCTGGTTCCATTCCTCAAATGTGCTGAACAGTTTAAAGCTATGCAGAAAGGGAGCTGTCCTCACACTGCCTTCCTTCCTTTGTTGTAGACGATGGAGTCAGAAAGCAAGTTGAGGCCTAGCACCTCACAATATGGCGAGCTCTCCCAGCCTCAGTGCAGAACTGTAAAGATGCTTTGTGATGCTGCTATTGATCTGCCATGTTTTCTATTTACACTTTTATGGCATGTAATGGTGTTTGGTAATATTTTAATATAGAATTTGATTATTTCAGCGATAGTAATTTTAAGATATTCTTTGAATAAAAAGTGTCTTCGTTTCTATGATACAGGTCATTTTCTAGTATTTAATCAATTTAAGATGGTTACTGCTTACTTTTCTGAGCACTATTTAATGATGGGTAAGAACCCATTTGGCTCAACCAGCTAGCGTAAGGATTCTCTGTGAATAATGCTAACAGACAAAGTGGTCCCACTGGAATCGATTAAGCATTAATCTTAATGCTTAAGCTTTAATGGGAACTCAATCAAAGGCTTATCGATTCATTATTTCTAGCTGAAGTTTTAGAAAAATACTTATTAATTACTTATTTTACTTTGGTCTTAGTTTTTTTTAGCCTAAAGAACACTTTGATTGACTTGTGCTAATCTCAGCATGCTTCCTGGAAAATGTTTCTGCTTCTGAGTTGAGTGTCTTCTCTTGTCTACCTAGTTATGTGTGAAGTGTGCAGAATTCAGGGAAGCTTAGACTTTTTCATACTAAGTCATGGATAGTTTCATGATAAACTGTAAATATAGCAACCAAAAATTAATTGTGCAGCCCTTCCAAGGAGGCAAAGAGCCCTGTGCCACCATGAAGCTTTTGTTCTATGAGCGGAGAGTACCACCTCACTAACCTTTTTAGTGGTGTGGATTTTATACGATCGGTGTATGTTTGCAAATACTAAGTTATTACATGTTTTAAAATGAGTATTTTTCATCCTAAATTTTATGTTTGCAAATATATTTTTAATAAAATTTCAAAACCAAGTTTTAGCACCTAAAAGAAAAAGAAAAACAGAAAAAAGAAACTGGGAAAGCACACACTAGCATCTTGACAGTGCACTGAAAGCTCTAGAACAAAAAGAAACAAATACACCTAAGAGGAGTAGAAGGCAGGAAATAACCAAACTCAGGGCTGAAATCAACAAATCAACAAATCAACAAAAAGAACTATACAAAGAATCAACAAAACCAGAAGCTGGTTCTTTGAGAAAATCAACAAGATAGATAAACCCTTAGCGAGACTAACTAGAAGGCACAGAGACAGCATTCAATTAACAAAATCAGAAATGAAAAGGGAGACATAACAACAGAAACTGAGGAAATCCAAAAAAAAACCATCGGATCCTACTACAAAAGCCTATATGCAACAAAACTAGAAAACCTGGATGAAATGGACAATTTTCTAGACAGATGCCAAGTACCAAAGTTAAATCAGGATCAGATTAATTACTTAAACAGTCCCATACCCCCTAAAGAAATAGAAACAGTTATTAATAGTCTCCCAACCCAAAAAGCCCAGGACCAGATGGGTTTAGTGCAGAGTTCTATCAGACCTTCAAAGAAGACCTAATTCCAATACTCCTCAAATGATTCCACAAAAAAGAAACAGAAGTTACTCTACCCAATTCCTTCTATGAAGCCACAATCACTCTGATACCTAAACCACACAAAGATTCAACAAAGAGAACTTCAGACCAATTTCCCTGAACACAGAACATGCCCACAGTGCTGGCAACACCCACTGCCTCACGTTACTGTGGGCTATGCCACACTGCTGACAAAGCCTTGAGGCATACCCATGGTGTAGAGGACTTGTGTCACTCTGCTACGCCTCTCTATAACCACTACTACTAGGAGACACTACAAAATTGTGGCCATGCCCCTCCTGGCCACACCCCTCTGCTGGCCATGCTTCACTCTACCATTTACTGATAGGCCTTGTTCAGTGTGTGCAGGAAGTCCCAGAGACCCCACCCACAGCAGGAAGTCCCTGAGGCCCCGCCCACCTCCAAGAAGTTGTTCTGCCCCAACTTCTGGCATATAATCCTGCTGGACCATGACCAGTTCATGGTATAGAAGATCCTGATCACAAGGTCAGGGTGGGGTCACAGGTATAACTGTCAGTGCAGGAGGGTCAGGGTGGGATCACGGGTCAAGATGGAGGGTCACCAAGCACATCAGAATATAGAGAGTTAACATGCCAGGTGTGGCTTCATTTGGGCATGTACAATGTGTACAGTTGTGGGTGTGGCCTTGGGTCTGGTCTTTGCTGTGTCCTTGTCTGTGGGTGTGGCTGTAGGCCTAGCTGTTTGTGTGCGTGTCCACAGGTGAGCACGTCCCTCACCTTGGTGACATAGCACAAGTGGAACTCCAACCTCTCCTTTAGGAAGGACAGGTCCAGGTGCAAGTTCACTGCATCATGGGGGACAGAGGAAGGGGAGGTTTGGCAGGGTGGTTGGAGCTGGAGACAGGGCAAGGACAACAAATGGTGGTGGGGATGACATGAAGCAGGTCTACTCAGAACAAGATATAGAGGAAATCAGTTTGGTGGTTCCTGAGAAAATTGGACATAGCACTACTGGAAGATCCAGCAATACCCTTGGGCATATACCCAGAAGATGCTCCAACATGTAATAATGACACATGTTCTACTATGTTCGTAGCAGCCTTATTTATAATAGCCAGGAGCTGAAAGAACCCAGATGTCTCTCAACAGAGGAATGGATACAGAAAATGTGGTACATTCTTAAAAACAATGAATTTATGAAATTCTTAGGCAAATGGGTGGATCTGGAGGATATCATCCTGAGTGAGGTAACCCAATCACAAAAGAACACATATGATATGCACTCACTGATGAGTGGATATTAGCACAGAAGCTCAGAATACCCAAGATACAATTCACAAATCACATGAAACTCAAGAAGAAGGAAGACCAAAGTGTGGATATCTGGATCCTTCTTAGAAGGGGGAACAAAATACCCATGGAAGGAGTTACAGTGACAAAGTTCAGAGTAGAGACTGAAGGAATGACCATCCAGAGACTGCCCCACCTGGGGATCCATCCCATAAACAACCACCAAAACCAGACACTATTGTGGATGCCAACAAGAGCTTGCTGACAGGAGCCTGATAAAGCTGTCTTCTGAGAGGCTCTGTCAGTGCCTGACTAATACAGAAGTGGATGCTCACAGTCATCCATTGGATGGAGCACAGGGTCCCCAATGAAGGAGCTAGAGAAAGGACTCAGGCAGCTGAAGGGGTTTGTAGCCCCATAGGAGGAACAACAATATGAACTAACCAGTACCCCAGAATTCCCTCCAACCAAAGAAATGATGGGACTCATGGCTCTAGTTGTTTATGTAGCAGAGGATGGCCTAGTCGGTTATTGATGGGAGGAGAGGCCCTTGGTCCTGTGAAGGTTATATGCCCCAGTATAGGGGAATGCCAGGGCCAGGAAGAGCGAGTGGGTGTGTTGGTGAGCAGGGACATCTGGGTTGTTGTTTCCAACTTCTGGCTATTACAAATAAGACTACTATGAACATAGTGGAACACATGTACTTATGGTATGGTGGATTATCTTTTGGGCATATGCCCAGGAGCTGTATAGCTGGGCCTTCTGAATGAAACATTTTCAATATTCTAAGGAAGTTTCAGACTGATTTCCAGAGTTGTTGTAGCAGTTTGCAATCCCTCTAGCAATGGATGAGTGTTCCTCTTTCTCCAAGTCCTCACTAGTATGTGCTATCACTTGAATTTATATCTTAACCATTCAAAGTCCTTAGTCGCTATGGAAATGAAAACAAAAAGCACCCTGATATTCTACATTACCCCTCTACACCAATTTAGTGTATGTTTTCCAGGTTTTTTTCTTTTTTTATTATTTTTATTAGATATTTTCTTTATTACATTTCAAATATTATCCCCTTTCCTTGTTTCCCCTCCAAAACCACCCGATCCCTTTCCCCCCACCCCTGCTCACCAACCCACGCACTCGCACTTCCTTACTTGAGGGGCTACCTCTTCTGTCTTGTATGTTTTTTTCACCATGTAGAAAGACTTTGTCTCTCATAAATGAACGAATACAGAAAAAGATATTCATCCATCTTTACATGCATTACATTCATGCATGCATGTACAATGGCTCAGAGGACAAAGCTGCTGGCTGTTAAGGTATAGGTAAAATATTAAGGCCTAGATGGAATGTTAAGGACTGAGGAAACTATTAAGGCCTAGATGGAATGTGAAGGCCTATGTCAGATTAGTTAAGGGCTAGGTAATCTCTTACCTGTTTAGCCTGCCATTTTGTACTGTTAACTACTATTATAAGGACACTTTCTCATAGCTTGTTTCTGCTGTTACTGCCAGAATTGATTACATATTCTCATTGGATGTGTCCTCAGAAACTAATCATGTTAGAAGCCAATCGAATGGCTTCCTTTGTTCTATAGTTATCTGCAATAGGCTTGGACCCAAACCAACCACCCAGCAGCATTTCCTGCACCCACCCATGTATACACTTTTCTGGCATTTGCTCTTAGAAGCTGCCCTGGGGATGGACCCCCAACACAAGAGAGACACCCGCACCTATTCAGTGCAGAGACTACTTGGAATCAGACTTCTATTTTGAGTAGGGTGTGAGTGAGTAAAGTGTAAGTTCCCAAGGCCTCCCAGGGAACTGACATCTTACTTGGAAGAAAGAGACTTGTATGTGGGCAACTGACTTCCTGGTTTGCAAGTTAAGACATGAATGTTAGACAAGGCAAGTCCCCCTGCCACAGTCAAGTACCCCAACTAATGGGAGCAGGATAAGTATACAACAAAGATATGTTTCTAAGGAATTCCCCTATCCCTAAGTCCAGATTGGTGGAATAACTTGGTATAGATGTTTTGTGAATTTTAGGCATAGAAACCCTGTAGGATCTTCACTCTAGGTCACAGTTCAGCTCTGGAACCTGAATTGTGGCCCTGACTGATAAGTCCTGGGACATATGCAGTTCTGCACAGTCAGACAGAGGGACAGACAGACAGACAGACAGACAGAGGGACAGATGGACACACACACCTGCTGGCCAAGACGCCTGACGACCTGATTTTATTAGTGTGTGTGTGTGTCTCCATGGCCAAGCTAGCACACCCCCCTCCCCCCCAGAATTGTGTTTCAGAGATCCTTATTTATTTCTTGTGCCTGTGCTTGTATATGACCTAGGCTACACTTCCTGAAAACCAAACCAAACCAAACAAGTATGGCTGCCTGCCTGCCTATGAAGAGAAACGAATAGGGGTCTCCTTTTCTCTCTCTACCTTTCATTTCAGAAGTGGTCATGCCAGGGCCTTGACTGTAGTTCCTGTGACCACCCACTTTTGTCTCTCAGGGAGGCTAACCTGCCACTCAGAGGGTCTGTGTCGACACCTAAACCCAGGACAGAGTTGTACCTCTCTGCCAGACTGGCCTAGGTGAGGGTCCTCCCTAGCTCGGGGAGGTGGGGGGGTGGGGGACGACGACGACACTCACGCACGCATGATGGAGCAGCGTACCCACTCACCATTTCTCCCGAGTGGCACAAACGGTCCCCATCGTCCCACCCGAACATAGCGAACGCGGGCTGGACTCCGGGGCACCCAAAAAACGAATGTATGACAGGGAGCTGTGAAAACAGGCGAAATCACTCTCTAAGTCAAAGTACGTGGCTAGCGAACCGGTCAGCGGGGCAAGGGAACAGGAACAATTAGGGGAAGGGGCTACAGTAAGGGGAAGGGAGCATCTAAGCACGGTGGAAGAGGAGGGTGGCTCGCGACCTCAGTTCCACTCCATTTAGGTCTCATTTTATAAACACTACCACTTGGGGTTTGTTGTTTTCTGGTGCTCGCTGCCACCCTCCCGCCCTCATCGAACCCATGTGATATACACACAACATGGCCCCTGCACCCACAGCTCAAAGAACATGTAAAGGGACTAGAAGATGGTAAAATCTGGAGGACTAAGTTGCCTGCTGAGAGACAGTGTCTTCTCTGTAATAGTGGAGTTGCACCTGAGACAACTTAACAGGTGAGTCATCTAAGTAAGACTTACAAAATGACATGACCAGTTGGCATGCCATAGGAAGGGGGAAATGTTCACATGTCCACACACCTAAGTGGAGAACTACATACATTCAACTGATGCTGAGAGATGGAGATTCAGACTTCCACTTTATCTGACACAGTCATTTATCCTTGGCATCAGGAATACTTTTGTTTTGCATACATCTACGAGTCTGAACATTTATGTGGATAAACATTAATCAACCAATCAACAAATCAATCAATTATAAAAGAAACATGACCTGTGCACATATCTCTGAATTGTAGGGTGTGAGCCATTCTGTTCTCCATGAGAGTCCTGTCAATACTACATAGCTTAAGCTCCCTTAAGAGATGCAATTAGGAGAAATCTAATTAGATTTTTTTTGATGCTATGTAGATGGATGATGTGTATATGTGTATATATTTCTATGTATATGTTCATGTAAAAGTAACAATTGCACTATTGAGTTTAAGTGATTCCTGTCATAGGAAGTTGGACAATGAGAGGTGATATAATATTAATAATTGAAAAGCAGAAAACGTACAGAGAAACCCTGTCTCCAAAAACCAGAGAGAGAGAGAGA
Source organism: Mus spretus (assembly GCA_921997135.2). Lineage (NCBI taxonomy): Eukaryota > Metazoa > Chordata > Mammalia > Rodentia > Muridae > Mus > Mus spretus. The sequence goes on from OW971686.1 coordinate 129,093,250, forward strand.
GAGAGAGAGAGAGAGAGAGAGAGAGAAGAGAAGAGAAGAGAAGAGAAGAGAAGAGAAGAGAAGAGAAGAGAAGAGAAGAGAAGAGAAGAGAAAAGAAAAGAAAAGAAAAGAAAAGAAAAGAAAAGAAAAGAAAAGAAAAGAAAAGAAAAGAAAAAGAAAAAGAAAAAGAAAAAAGAAAAAAGAAAAGCAGAAAACGTTAAGGAAATAAGCCCTCAAATGTATCTTCACCTGGCAATAAGTAAACAAAAGTTCTGGTTCTTGCACTAATGTTAGGACTGAAGGAAACAAAAACCTCTGTAGACACTTTGTACTGAGAAGTCCTTCACCTTGATTCCTTCTTCACTTGGAATGCTGAGTGTTGTGACCGGCCAGCAGCTCACATGTCTGGGTTCTAGCCTGGAAAGGCATTTTGGAAACCTGGAAGAGAAGAGGGGCTAGGTTACGCGAGATAAGGACAGAACCAAGACAAGGCTCTGCACAAGGTTCAATTTTTACTATTCAGGCACTCCGTTATGAAGGAAGGGGCAGGGGCCCGATTCCCGCCAAATAATCTAGGAGTAAGGTTGCAGGTGAACACGCGATGGCTTCGGAACAGCAAAGAGGCAAGCTCCAGCAGTGGGTGTGGCAGAACGATTGAGCGGCAAGCTCCACCCCTGAGCAAGCAGGTTTCAGGCTGGGGGAGGTGAGACTACAGCTGAGCACTTTCTTTTTTTTTTTTTTTTTTTTTTTTTTCCATTTTTTATTAGGTATTTAGCTCATTTACATTACCAATGCTATACCAAACGTCCCCCATACCCACCCATCCCCACTCCCCTACCCGCCCACTCCCCCTTTTTGGCCCTGGCGTTCCCCTGTACTGGGGCATACAAAGTTTGCGTGTCCAATGGGCCTCTCTTTCCAGTGATGGCCGATTAGGCCATCTTTTGATACATATGCAGCTAGAGTCAAGAGCTCCGGGGTACTGGTTGGTTCATAATGTTGTTCCACCTATAGGGTTGCAGATCCCTTTAGCTCCTTGGGTTCTTTCTCTAGCTCTTCCATTGGGAGCCCTGTGATCCATCCATTAGCTGACTGTGAGCATCCACTTCTGTGTTTGCTAGGCCCCGGCATAGTCTCACAAGAGATAGCTACATCTGGGTCCTTTCAATAAAATCTTTCTGGGGTATGCAATGGTGTCAGCGTTTGGATGCTGATTATGGGGTGGATCCCTGGATATGGCAGTCTCTACATGGTCCATCCTTTCATCTCAGCTCCAAACTTTGTCTCTGTAACTCCTTCCATGGGTGTTTTGTTCCCAATTCTAAGGAGGGGGATAGTGTCCACACTTCAGTCTTCATTCTTCTTGAGTTTCATGTGTTTAGCAAATTGTACCTTATATCTTGAGAATCCTAGGTTTGGGGCTAATATCCACTTATCAGTGAGTACATATTGTGTGAGTTCCTTTGTGAATGTGTTACCTCACTCAGGATGATGCTCTCCAGGTCCATCCATTTGGCTAGGAATTTCATAAATTCATTCTTTTTAATAGCTGAGTAGTACTCCATTGTGTAGATGTACCACATTTTCTGTATCCATTCCTCTGTTGAGGGGCATCTGGGTTCTTTCCAGCTTCTGGCTATTATAAATAAGGCTGCTATGAACATAGTGGAGCATGTCCTTCTTACCAGTTGGGGCATCTTCTGGATAAATGCCCAGGAGAGGTATTGCTGGATCCTCCGGTAGTACTATGTCCAATTTTCTGAGGAACCGCCAGACTGATTTCCAGAGTGGTTGTACAAGCCTGCAATCCCACCAACAATGGAGGAGTGTTCCTCTTTCTCCACATCCACGCCAGCATCTGCCTCATCTCCACTCCTATGGGAGTCATTGTCTATGAATGGACTCAAGGATGAAATCAGTATTGAGGAACTTTATGAGCAATATGACAGAGGAATCCTCGAGCAAAAGTGGTAAGCCAGATGATTTGTCTCAGCAATAGTACTCCATTCCTAACTGTGATTGTGATTGCACTTACATTTCATGTCATTTCAGAGGATGTTGATGTGCTTCTTTGGGTTTCAGAATTCTTATCTAGATCAATGCATTTGTGGAGAGCTATTATTTGATAAGTTGCCTAAAAGCCTAAGTTGGGTTAGCTATAAATAGAATATTTTGCTCTAACGGAGAACTTGATTCAGATCCAAGCACCCATGTCAGGTGTTTCACAAGTGCAGATAGGTGCAACTACAGGGATATTTTTCCTCATATGTGTACCTGTACATGTGTGACCCATCCCACACATATAAGCAATTGATTTTTATGTTATTTTTATGAATGTAATTTTTGATGTTAAGTATCGATTCTTCTTTGTTTTTACACCTAAAACAATTTCAGTATATTTTCAAAATTATTTCTGAGCATAATGTATGTAGAAATGCATGACTTCAAAAAACATCTTCTGAGTAGGTTGCTTGGTTTTACTACATGCATCATGAGAATACATTCAGATTGTAAAGTTTAACAACAAATGATTTAACTGTTGAGCCATCTCACCAGGCATGATACATCTTTAAAATTTTTAATTTAGGCTGGCAAGATGGCTCAGTGGTTAAGAGTGCCGACTGCTCTTCCGAAGGTCCTGAGTTCAAATCCCAGCAACCACATGGTGGCTCACAACCATCCTTAACGAAATCTGATGCCCTCTTCTGTAGTATCTGAGGACAGCTACAGTGTACTTGCATATAATAAATAAATAAATACACAAATACATAACTAAATAAAAATTTTAATTCATTATATAGAATGAAAGGCAAAATAATTGAAAAGCTAACCATAAACTTTTTGCATTTTGCAAACCCTAGATAATTGCTTTAATAATGGGTGTAGTATGTAATATACTGATTATGAGTCTCGTCTTATATTCTACCTTTTTGGTCAACTCTTATCCCCTATTTCCTGGATTCATATCACATCTGGCTTTGAACATGGCCTTCTGAATATTACATACTTAGCAGTTTCTAATAAATTTGCAACTACTTTAGTCTTCTATATAATCTTACAGAGAACATGGATTGTGTACCTAGCAGTCTCTTGACTTAGTCCAGTAGATTTGACTTAATATTTGGTTCTTCATGGGCTCCTATATGTACATGGTGTGCATAATGATTTGTAGGACAGATATATTCATGAAATATGACTAAATTAATACTCTTAAAAATTGTGACTAAAAACTAATGTACATGAAACTTTACAATAGGTTAATTATTGTGAACATCTTATGGAGAATTCCCTCAAATTGCAGTTTTATTTTCTAAATTATTTCTTTGTGAAAATGTAATCTGCCATGATTTTGCAATGAGTCAATATGTGGATCAAGACACAAGATATGTGTGTTTGTTGTTTTTTAGCAGGATTTTGTTAATGGTTTTTATATCTAAAACTAGTAAATTAGATCCATAACATAATTTTATTTATTTATTTACTTAGTTAGTTAGTTAGTTAGTTAGTTAGTTAGTTTTGAGACAGGGTTTCTCTGTAGCCCTGGGTGTCCTGGAACTCACTTTGTAGACCAGGCTGGCCTTGAACTCAGAAATCTGCCTGCCTCTGCCTCCCAACTGCTGGGATTAAAGGCTTGCGCCACCACTCCTGGCCCATAACATATTTTATATTCACAGGTGCCTTTTAGTTGACTTCATTATCCCAGTGTGGTACAAGAGCAATATATATTTGGAGGATTTATCAGAGCAGCAAACACTCACTTGTCTCATTAGAAATTTCATTTTCAGGTCAGGGGTTGCAAACAAAACAGCAGGCTGCCATTCCCTCCTTCCACAATCTTCTGAATCCAGGACCACAATCTGCACTACACCCAGAGGATGGCATTTGAGAAAAAATTAGACATACTGATATTGAGTTTTAGCTATTTCTTTTATGTTTTATATTAGCACATTAAAATTTCAACATCTTTTCTGTACACCAACTGATTGACATTTCACTCTGTCTGTTCTTTAATGAAAAGCTATGAATATTGGTAGTAAAATGGCTAACTCCACAAACAGGATTGGAGGTTTTCATCCTGTCTAGTGTCACAGTAATAACATAGGCTGCCAGACTAAGAATGGTCTGTCATGTTTTTGAAAAAAAAAATTAGTCCAGATATTTAAAAGTTGGGATATAGAGAAAATGTTTGTAAAATATATGTCTGATCCATTACAATTTATCACTGATGACTAAACTTATAACACCACCATAATTGTAAATCATATCTCTGTTATTTCAGTTTCTCAATGATAATCTAAACTTATGACTGAGATGATGATAATACATATCTGGAGACAGAAATAATATGTTCTATGTTTTGGAACAACATGAATCAATCTCTGCTTAATGAGTTTTGTGCAAATAAACATTCTGACTGCCAGTCAGTCAAGGCTGCAAGATTCTCTCTACAACTATGCCAGACTCCATTCTTCATGGACTCCTCTATACCTCCTTTCTGGAATCTGTCAACTTCTAGATGTGACTCTAAGCAGAAAGCCTATCATGTTGCTGATTAGTAAGTACCCTGGAGCTACATAAATTGACATAATCATATGTCCAGTTTCATCCATTAACTTTCTTAATATCTATCAAAGTCCCCCCCCCAAAAGACATGATGTTAAAGAATCCTTGGCCTATGATAACTCACATGTGGAGATAAGATGTTGTCCAGGTATTTCCAGAAATCTAAATATGTCACCCGATAGGGTCCTGTTAGCAGAAACAAACACATAGTATCTTCATTACAGAAATAATTAGGGAGAGGGCTATATTGTTTTTCATGAAACAAAAAATAGGGTGTAGGTGTTAAAGTTTCTCCATTACAATGGCCCAAAGCATATTTCATAATCAAAGACATATTTGGTAAAAGATCATGGTTCCTGTTGATTTCATCCATTGAAAGGCCAATGCCAAAACATACTTGTGGTTTTTAGTTGCTTTTCTGTAAAAGATTACAGTGTTTATTATGGACATATATCTATACATCATCATTTATACTCAATAGAAGCACTCTTCTGCATCTGACCTCTAAAGTTGGAAACAAACGGTTTTTTGCTGTGAGATTGGATTGACATAAGAACCTGGAGAAAAAGCAAACACTTTAAAAGTTCATGACAGTGTGTCTCCCATAAATAAAATATGGTGTTGATCTCATGCACAAAAAGCATTTTGATCTGTGTTTTTGAGTGCTTGAAGAGAAGGTAAAGAGAAAACCCCCATATATTGACAAAACTAAAATTCTGATCATGTGTTCATTCTGAAATTATTGCTCAATATAAAAATACCTGTGCTATGAGAGCCATTGAGTTTATGATCTTTTCTTGTGAAATTAACTGAATTGATTAAACCAGTGAAAATATGATATATCAGTCTTTCTGCAGCAATATTTGGTTTCTGTACTTACAATCACTTCTAATTAGTGGCCAGTATTCTTAAAATGTCATTTCATATCTATCCTCATCTTGATAATTTTTGCTTTCAATTTTTTTCCTGAAAGAAAATCTATTCTAAAGATTTATTTTTAAATAAATTCAAATATCCAACATGCATTTGGTAATTGATACATGTCTATGCATATGTTTGTATGTATTTGAGCAAGTTTCATTTAGGTCATAATAGGGCAATACATCTGCAGGGTAGTGGGTGTGGGGGAATAAAGGAAGTGAGAGAAAACCCGTGTCCCACCAGAGTTCCAGTGCTCTGGGCAGGCAGATGCAGAAGACTGCTGAATGCTTTCCACTTGGCGCTGGGTAGGTGTCTGGCTGTGGGAAGCCATTGAATCCCAGCTGACTGGGGGATGGACAAGGGGCAGTCCTAGGTAACAGGTTCTCAATCTCAGGCATTCCAGATGTTGCTGGACACCACAGAAGAGCTGAGAACAAAATGGGAGCCCTGGGGTTGGCTCAGTCAGCCCTGGGGACAAAGGGAGAAGAGGGCAGGGGGAGAGGGGGCGGTGGGTGGTTCCCACATGGTTGAGAATCCTTGGTCTGGTCCATGGCTGGAACACAGAAAGGCCTTCTGGAGGGAGGTTAGATGTGGCTCATTAGGGAAAAGCCTATCCCATGGTTCAAGCACAGCAGGCCTTGATAAGCAGAGACAGTCTACGGTTATAAAGCTTTATTGTAGAAAGGCAGGAAGAAAGAGAGAAGGTAGAAAGAGAGAGAGAGGCTGGCCATGGCCATGTGGAGAGAGGGGGGAAGGGAGAGAGAGAAGGAGGGCTAGAGATGAGAATAAGAAAGGTGAGAGCTTAAAGAGAGCAAGGAGGGGCCAAGTAGCTCCTTTTATAGTGGGCTGGGCTACCTTGCTGTTGTCAAGTAACTGTGGGAAGGAGCATACCTATAGTCAGGTAACTGTGGGAGTGGAGTCTAGCCAGAATGCCAGAAGCTTGGGACATTGTCTGAGTTACTTATAGTCACAAAATTATGGAGTTGGGGGCTCTGTGGTGTCATGCACCTGTCTTTGGGAACATGGCTCACTGTTCCGTCCCTTGTAGAGTTTCCTACTGGGTCTCCAGAGAAAGCCTCATTCAACCAAAATAGGCTGCCTTTCACAGCTCCATATACATCCAAGTGTTTTATAAGATACTTTGTTAAAGTCTATCCTCCCTTCAAATATGCAGGTATACACTTCTGCCAGGTTCTTAATGCAGAGAAAAATGGCTTGCCCCACCACCAAAGTATCATTGATCAACTTTCTATTTACAAAGGAATGTGATATGTTCACTCTGGTGACTTCTCATCATTATAACTTAATTTCTATGAAACTGTTGGAAACCGGCCTGCGGCTCACAAGAAACGGGGTTTTACCTGGGAGGCAAACCGGGGCTGAAAACAGAGGGGAACTAGGCAGGCGAGAGAGAAATGGAGCCAAGACAAGGTTCCTGATCAAGGCTCAAAATGTTTAATGGCGAATGCACTTATAAAGGAGGGGGGAGGCCCATTCCCACCAATTCATTTTTGAAGCCCAGCTGCAGGTGACCATGTACAGGATAGGATGTAGTCTCAAGAATAGCTAGGCGGCCTCTCAGCAGGTAGCAATATCTTGAAGAGGAACAGCAGCAGTGGCTGAACAATAGAGTGATCTAGGAAGGCTCCATCTTAGGTAATCTCCATAGTGGCAGAAAAGGTCAAGGTCTGACTCAGCCTGCTTCAGGCTTGGGGGAGGTTACAATTTCCTCCCTGTTATTAATATTTTTTAAAAAAGCTGGACTGAGGCATAAAATTTATTTATGCTCTATAGTTCTGCCTGATTTCTTTGGGCCTAGTGAAGAAACCGCTCTCAGTGGGATTCCCTAACTTTTCTCATGGTAAGCCCACCTATTCACTAGGCCGTTGTATTTGGGTAAGACTAGTTACTGCCTCAAGTAAACACTCTGCAGACTAGCCCTGAGCTATTCCGGCTTGGTCCTTTGTAATGCTAATTAGTTACTGAATAGGTAACTTCCTTACTGAAGTCAAACTGAATTCCAAGTTTGTTGGCTTCAAGGGCTTTCTAGGATGTTGGAACTCTGGTGAAGGCTTAGCTATGTCAGAATTCAGTCTTAACAGGCACTTATAATAAGATAATACTAAAAGAGAGCACGGGGATCCATACACCAAGACTAACGCAGGGATAGTGTATGAGTATGAGAACGCCAAAGTTCCAGGAGGTGAATTTTCGTGAAACTCTTTGCCTCGTGAGTACTCCCAGGCCTCTCGGCCTGCCAAGCAAACTTCACTGGAGTGTGCATAGCATTCTCCCCCTTTCTTAGATTTCTGCCGAATTTCCAGAACATCCTGCCTCGTCGTAACTATAGATCTCAGGAGTGCTCTAAAGATGAGTGGAAACACAATGATTTACTAATAAAATAGTGACAATAATAATAGCAAGTAGGAATATATATTGAACCCAATCCAGGGGGTTTAATGCACTTAGGTTATTTTTTAAATCTCTGGCCAATTCATCAATGTTCCAAGTGTCCAAGTGACTTTTGCTAATGTCTGAAATTTCTGCCTTTATAGCCTTAATATGTGCTATGTCCTGCCCTATTGTTAAGACTACTACTTCTAAGACATTAACCTTTTCCTCCAATTTTTTACATGGCTCTGTGGTGTATTATTAATAAACCACGGCCTCTTGGCATGTACCTCTGTCTAGATTGATATGATTCTGAGATCTGGGTGCCCATCTTAGACTGTCCAGCCCTCATAGCAAACCTTATTCCTGAATCAGACCAAAAGCCACAATATGTACTTAGAATGCTTCCTCAATGAAGATTAATAACTGCCACCTGCACTGGTGGAGGCAAGGATGCACACCTGCTGCAGTCAGGCTGAAGGGTTTAATGTGGTAGAAAAGGTCAAGGTCTGGCTCAGCCTGCTTCAGGCTTGGGGGAGATTACATGAAACATCTTTGATAACCTTTACAGTTACACTAAAATAACACTAGCATCCTACTGAGAAGTAGAAAAATAAGGAAATTTCAGTGATATTTGTATGTGCCATATTATGTTTATGACATAGGAGGGATTTTAGTGTAATTTCTATAGAATATGTTCCTCTTTTGTAACAAAAGTGGTCCACAAATAAGTAGGAATGGAATAATGCCATATTGTATTTATGTTTATGTAAAGAATAATATCTCCTGTCTCATCCTTGTTGTTTCATATAATTTATCAATAAACACTAAACATACACCTATATATTTAATGATTAAATTTGAGGTAAATACAATCAGTTTTTCACCAAAAATTTACCCCTATGGTGTTTTCATTATATGCTCTATAAAATAGGCCCTCACAGAATATTTTTATTATCACACAAAAAAATCTCAATTAAAAATTTTACTAATACACAAAAGAATTTTGGGAATAGACCTTGTGTAATGCTCAAACTACAACCTCCAATTAAACTTTAGGAAACATCAGTTACTTAAGCTGTCTGTGTAGCCTCATAATATAAAGGGCTGTGTTTTCAAACAATTCTCAGCAATCCACAAAATGTGTATTGATACCACATTGGTAACGTGTACACTTATATTTACTAAGATTACTGAGAGAAGCCTCCCAAGATAGAAATATCATAAAGTGGTCAGAGATTAGCTAACTTAGACATGAAAAGAGAAGACATGTTTCTTAAATAATGAGAAAAAAAACTAATAGAAAACTCCTGTGTCACTGTTCTCAAATGTTCCCAACTATCCCACACCACAAATGTTATCCATGCCAGTGACAAGAAATGTAAGCAGTCACCACTATTATTGATAGCCTCACTATTCATAGAATGTAAACATATCAATTGATTGCCTATGTTCCAAATATGATTTACTCTAAAGAGAGTAGAGAACTGAACATTATAAAACATAAAAGCCAGTGAATGTACATGAACACTGTGAAGCATGAAGCCACAGTGCTTTTGGATTTTATCTTTCAAAACATTTGGATGCCTTGCCTTCTAATTAATTACCTTAACATTCCTAGCTCATAAACATAGAAAAATATCCATCCAGGCATTCATGAAGTATGAATTTCTGGGTGTAAGGATCTTTCTTTTCAAACCTTAAGATTGCAAGAAGTGATCACATGCAATGATTTTGAGAGGGTAAGTTTGTATATATGTAAAGTTCTTGACAACTAGGATTGAATAGTTCCTGGAACCAGCATATGCTCTAGGATCAACACGCTTATGCAAGGGCTGACAGCAGAGTTTATGACCTTCTATTTACATATACTGGAGATAAAACACAATGAAATATACAGGGTACATTTCAATAAGTCATCGCTGTCTAGAGTGCAATATCAACTGTTACTAGGAGGGTGTTGTGTGATGGATTAATGTTCATAGTCTTTTATTCCCCAGCTTCCAGCCTTAAGTCAGAAGCCATCTGGGAGAAAAATCAAAACTTTCACTGGATTAATTAAAAGGAGAAAATAGGATCGAATCTGTAAAGGAGTTAATGTTGTTTCTGGTGTTCAGATTTAGTAACAGGAAAGAAGATCCAAGTATTTGCCTAATCTTTATTCCCAGACCACTCAAGAAACATTCAAGTTGTCATTTGCATGGAAAATACAAATGCACTTACAGGACATTCAGAATCTGGTTGAAGTGATCCTTCTCCATATTCATCTGAATTGCTCCAAGGATGAAGGAACAAGTTCCCTCCAAGTCTCTATCATTGACTTCAGGCAAATTTATTCTCCAAAATCACATGGGATCAAGGAAATTGGCCATGGCAAGTGGAATGTTGAGGAGGAAGAAGACTACCATCAAATTGAACGTATTCATCCTGCCTTAAACCTGGGCAGTGTGGATTGTGAAGTGCCATGCACATCAGCACATCAAATTTCTACCAGCTCTTATTTCTCTGGGCAAAGGAGAGGTTTGTTTCATATTCATGATTTTTTTTTCAGATTGTTTCTGAGACCTTGAGGAAACTTAAACACTCTCTTCCCTGGGACTCTGCAACTGGTGTCCACAGCTCATGTAATAAACACGGGTAGGTAAATACTTAGGATAATTCATTCTCAGGCTCTATGATATCACTCTTGTTTGTGAACATCTGGAAGGAAGCCCCTTTTTTACAAATTTGGTCCTTGGAACATTTCAACAAGCTGATTATGTGAACATAATGAGAAATGGTGTCAGTGGATTGTGTCAGATGATTCACAGTAAGACATCCAGTAATTGTACACTCTGAGATCCTGTGGATACTCATGACATTGTATTACAAAGTCCAAGTCAGGGAGAGGCAGTTGCATGTTGATAGTCACTGAGTTCCACAGACCATGTAGAGTGTGGACTATGTCACAGAAGTGACAGTTAAGAATATCTAAACAAGGCCTGTGCTTCCATTGTCTTGATAATCAATAAACATATCAAATCCCAAAAAATACTTAATTCAGCTCTGTCCAAAATTATATACTTCTTCACAGTTAATTTACATGGTAAAGTTTGAGTTTTAAAGGCTCAAGAAGTTCCAGGGCCAATACCATGCTGTGTGCTTTATTTCCAATACAAGAAAAAGGTCACTCTACCTTCCAAAAATTCATTAGTAATGAAAAAGCCACCTTAATATTAGAATTCCAAATCATTATCTTCCTCCCACATCCTCGCTCTTTTTTTCAATTTAATAACTTGTGCTGACCCATCTATTCTGTATTAGCTTTGTTTTCCTAAATTGTTTTTCATCATTTTATGTTGCAGTAGTGGCTGTAAAGAAATATTGTTTAAAAATAGCTTCTTAGTATCTTAGAAACAAATAGTGATTGTGAGACAACACCATGTTTAAATGCATAAACTTTTCTTATACATTCTTTCTACCCATTTATTCTTGGTTGCATTCTAGAATCAACACTAATCATCTGAGAGTTTACTGAAGACTGTACACTCATGAACCTGTTTCTGTGAATTTGTACTGACAGAAAACAGAACATATGTAGGCAATTCATGGGTTTGTGGATGATATGCCCCATTTGTGTTTAAATGAGATAAACAAGTTTAGTGTTTTGCATTTGATATTTCTGTATTGCATAATAGTCACTGATTTTCCTATATATGACTTCTTGGTCTATGATAACCTGTCCTAGAGTGCAAACACTTGCATCTAGAGGAAGAATAATGGAGAAGTCTTTCATAACGATACAGAGGAAAGTTGTTTTTCAAGAGTGCAAATGAAATTTCTAGTAATTCATATTTACTAGAGTATCCATCCATCTTACATGTAAAACCAAAGTCTCTCTCAGCTTTGAAAGATTCATTTTCCTATGGTGAGCATTAAGCTAGTAAGCTTGGTGGCTTCTATAATCTTCTGGAACCAACATTATCACTTGTTCTCTTAGTCAAGGGCACTGGTATTAGAAAATAAAAAAGCTAAAGCTCCCCTTCCAAAATTCTATCTTCCACTCTTTTTTGTTTCTATCTTTCTTCTTGATATTATATCTATGCATTCTTAATTCTCACCTACAATTTCAAGTCAGATTCAAGATTTTTGCTAGAGGCTTTAAAGAACCACTGTCAACCTGTGGGCTGACTCTAGGTGATTTTTTTTAATTAAATTATTTTATTTATTTACATTCCAAATATTTATATGCCCCCTTTCTCCTCCTCAGGCCCAGAATTTTTCATTCCATCCCCAATCCCCTTTGCCTCTGAAAAGATATTTCCACATTTACCCACCCCCCTCACCCATACCTCCCATCTCACCCTCCCCAACATTCCTTTTCCCTGGGGCATCAAGGCTTTACAGGATTTTCACATTGTCTCTTACTGAGGCCACAGAAGGCAGTCCTCTGCTACATATATGCTGGGGGACACAGACCAGCCCATGTATGCTCTTTTGTTGGTGAAAAAGTCTTTGGTAGCTCTGAGATGTCTGGATTAGTTGATACTGTTGTTAATCCTATGAGTTTGCCATCCACTTCTTCTCCTCCAATCATTCCCCTAACTCTTTCAAAGTTGTCTATAACCTCAGTCCACTGGTTGCTGATAAGTATCTTCATCTGTCTTAGTCAGCTGCTGGTAGAGCTTCTCAGAAGACAGTCAAAATAGGCTCCTGTCTGCAAGCACAACATGACTTCATTAATAGTGTCAAGAATTGGTGGTTGTGAATAAGATGGATCCCAAGTCAGGTAGGTCCTTCATTGTTAAAATTACAGTTCTGAAGTAGGAACAGAGAATGTATTGGTGGGAATCATCACAACATAGGAATAAAATATTGACAGCATTAGAAAGATGGAGAACCACTGCTCTAAAATGAGAAGAACTTGTTGGGGTGTGTTTGGTGTCAGGTTTGAACATGCTACATTCTACAACCAATTAATGATACTCTGCATCTGTAAGAGAGGTTAATTCTCCTCTTCCACTGTCCTTGTTAGTAGTCTTTTGCTTGTTATGAGAGATGAACATGAAGCCCCATAAAATTTGTGCCCTTTCATCTTCATAAGTACATTGAAATTGCATGGATTTTTGTTTATGCTATAATTTTCTAGGGAAACTATTTTACAGTAGATGACCTGGTATTCTTTTCATTGCATCCTCAGTGATGTTGCATGAGGCAAAGATGTAGTAGCTGTGACACAGCTGTATTTGGGTGTTGGTAGCTATACCTATCCTGATGCAGCAACGCTTGTACTATCTCCTGACTGGGCTGCCTTGTTTGTCCTCAGTGGGAGAGGATATGTGTAGCCTTACAGAGTTTTGATGTGTCAGAGTGATAAGATACCCAGAGGGTACTCTGCTCTCTCATAGAATAAGGGGTAAAGTGGGGGATGGAATATATAAGAGTAGAACTCCAAGAAGTGGCAGTGTATTGGATGTAAAGTAAATGAATGAATGAATGAATGAATGAATGAATGAATGAATGAATGAATGAAAAAAAAAACAAACCACCTCTCCAGTCTTTAGTAGAGAATCTTTAAAAATATTTCACTTAAAAGAAATATATGGTTATAAGTACTGGGAAATAAATCTAGGAACACACAGTCAGGATTTATCCTCATTTTTATGCCATGGTCTAATAATCCAACTACATAGCATCAAAAAATCTAATTATATTTCTCCTAAGTTCTTCTTTTAAGGTAACTTAAAATATGTAGTACTGCCAGGACTACAATGGCAAAAAGAGCTCAAATCCTACAGTTCAGAATATTTGTACAAGTCATTTTTTTATAATTGGTTGATTGATAGATTTATTAATGTTTATTCATATAAATGGTTAGGCTCATAGATGTATGTGAAAAACAGGTATTCCTGATGCGATTGATGAGGGTGTCAGATAGCATAGAAGAGTGAATCTCCATCTCTCAGCATCACATGAATGTTTGTAGTTCTTCACTTAGCTGTGTGAATATGTGAAAATGTCCCCTTCCCTAATGGCATGCCAACTGGTAATGTCATTTTGTAGATCTTATTTAGGTGACCCACCTATTAAGTTATCACAGGTGCAGCTCCACTATGACATAGAAGGCATTTTCTCTCAGCAGGCATCTTAGTCCTCCAGATTTCACCATCTTCTAGTCCCTTTACATGTTCCCTGAGCTGTGGGTGCAGGGGTCATGCTGTGTATATATCACATGGGCTTGGACACCCTCAGTTAGTTGTCCTTACATGTTAACAAGTTGAGATTGTCTGAAATGCTACAAGTCTGTTACACATAATCCATATTGTGAGTAAACAGGACTATGCTTATTTATGGATGTAAGGATAGGCATTGAGATTAGAAAAAAGGAAGAAAATGCCTTACAGCTGAATATTATGCAAATATTTTCACAATTAAATTCTTTCAGGTAACTCTATCAAATTTTGGAATGAAACAGGCAAACAAATCTAGCAAGCACACATGATTGAATTTTAAAAAATGGGAAATTGTCTTTCATTTTCTCGGTAGTAGTGTTAATTCTACTTTGAAGATCTGCTAGAACTCTATGCTGAGAAGTTCTGGCTCAGTGCTTTTGTTTGATTATTTATTTGTTTTGTTTTTTTCTTTTGTTTTAGAGTGGGATTTTAAAATAATTTCCATGTCATTCTCTGTTATATGGCTATGTAAATTATTTTCTTAGTGTTAATATGAGTTAAGATACACACACACACACACCTTCTTATTTCTTATACATTTCCAATTTAGTGTACTTCAGATTATTAAAATTATAAACCATAAGACTTTCAATCTGTGTCTATTTTAATGTTGTTCTTTGCAAGTAAAATTTTACTGAATTGGATCCACTCTGTTTGGGAGGAAACGCTTTAAACTTATTGATCATTTCAAAGGAATTTTTTATTTTATTTCCATTTCATTAATTCATACCTGAATTTGCTTAAATATTTCTATCTAATTTTATTTGTTGTTGTATATTCTTGTCTTTTCTTTTTGTTTTTCTTTTCCAAGAACTCAAAGAGAACCATAAATCATTCTCATAATCTCTCTCTCGCTCTCTCTCTCTGTCTCTCTTGAAAACATTTCTCACTTAGCCATGTTCATTGTGTCCCATACATTTTGGTATGTTCTGTTTTGACTTTCCATTATATTTTAAGTTTTCTTCTTGTTTGCATATTTCAGGTGATTATTATGTTGTCTAGCTTCCATGAACTTGTACACTTTATTTTCCATGTCAAGTTTATTACTTCTTTGAGGATTTCACATAGTGTATTTGAAAGAATATTCCCTGAATAGTTTCTGGATCCACTCCAACTGCACAACAGTGAGTTTCAAGTTATTTTTTTAATCAATCAGTCTAACAGTTTTTACCCATGAATTAAATTAAATGT
The DNA here is from genome assembly GCA_921997135.2 of Mus spretus. Classification (NCBI taxonomy): domain Eukaryota; kingdom Metazoa; phylum Chordata; class Mammalia; order Rodentia; family Muridae; genus Mus; species Mus spretus. Next base: position 129,108,507 of record OW971686.1, read on the forward strand.
GCCTATGAATATGACTAAGATACTGATAGTCAGGCAGGGATTTAGTACCTTTGGTGAGAACATACTTTCAATTGGAAGAGGAGAAAGGAAACCCGTGGAGTTCATTCCACAGAAACACACATATAAAAATGGTCTAGATCTAGATGATCAACACTGCAGGGAGGTTAACATCCATCACTTGAAGGCAACAATCATATTATCGATATGAAAATCATTTATGAAACACAGCTTCCTGTAATTTTCTCCAGCATCTCTCATGATGTTTGTAGGAAGGTTTTAATACTAATCACATGAAACAAATATTCTAGACAGAGCTAAATATTTTGAACACCATTGATATAGTAAATCAGCTGTAGATTCATGATTGATTTTCAGGGACCTAGATATGACTGATTTCAGGGACTGAAATCTAATTCCCAAACCACTACCATTAACTCTTGCCCTAAGAATTTATTAACAATTGTTCTCTCCTTAAATCTATAATATTTTTATGACAGATATCATTAGATCTTGACATTTAATCTTCTAAATTTTCCAAATCATTCCCACCTCTCTAATCACCCAGCTTTATGTTCTATCTCTCAAAGAAGCAAACATGAATCAAAAAACAAACAACAGCTAACTGAACAGAAAAATGGGAGTCAAGATAAACAAATGAAAACCAATAATACAGAAGGAACATTGCCAAATTCATTCCATGAGGACATAGTCACCCTGATAAGAAAAAGAATTTCAGATCAAATTTCTCTTGTGAACACACATATAAAAAATGGTCTAGATCTAGATGATCAACACTGCAGGGAGGTTAACATCCATCACTTGAAGGCAACAATCATATTATCGATATGAAAATCATTTATGAAACACAGCTAGCTGTAATTTTCTCCATCATTTAATATTTTTGATGCAAAAATATTTTTAAAAAATATTCACAAACTGAACCCAAGTACACACCTAAACCATTATCCACCATGATCAAGAGGACAACAGATAGTTCAATCTACTCATTAATCATGTGCTGAACAATTCTAATGTGTTCGAAAATATTTTAAAAAAATATTTGTTTTTGACATAGATCAATGAGGTTTGTATAGTGTAAGCACATATAGGATTAAGTTTGGGAAATACTGTTAGTATCTTTGTCAGTGCAAAGACATTTATGCAATGGTCAAAAGACAGTCTCCAGTGTCATTCTTACACTTTACCATATTTTTACCAATCATGATGGGTTGTTCTCATTACATGTGACATGCTAGTTGGCCACAAGATACTAGCTATTGGCCTGATTCCTCACAAATCCCCTAGACACATGTGATCATAGATGTACACGCAGCATTCATGTTTCTGAGGTCCTTAGGAAATGGCTGACTTTAATGTCCCTAAACATACATATTTCTTTGGAAATAATTTAGATGATAATTCTTATCATCTGAACGCTTTAAGGATCAAGTTTCACTCTAGGAAGATATAGAATATTCATGTTTTCAGTGGGACTTGTATTTAGGATCATGGAAGAGCATGCTTACACATATACATAAGTAATAGGACATGGAAAAATAGCTAGGAGAGAAAGCAGTTTTGACTCTGATTCTTTTACTCAAAAAATTTCTGTAAAATGCATTCTTTACAGGCATTGTAAAGTTATCCATATATGCAGTTTAAGTAAAAATCTGCTATTTTGGAGAAAAATTACTCATTAAACAGTTTGATTAAATTAAGAACCAAGTGTATTTACATCATCACTTGCTTTGAATGACCCTACAGTGTTTTAGTGAACAAAGAGGGAGAAGATGATCAATCTTAAGAATTTCTCCCCAAGAGAGCATTCACCTTGTCATTTGAAATCTCATTCTCACTGCAAGGGGAACAGTCAAAACAGCCAGCTCTTACTCTCTCCTGATGTAATATTTTGGTATCCAAGAGTGCAAGCGACTATTCATGTAGGAGTAGGGATCTGTAGATAATGAAGTCAGTGTTGGTAACTAATAGAGAATTCGCTATTTTCATTTATCTTTAATAGTTATAGCTCTTATCCTGTTCAGGGACTTAAGCATTTCTATAGACCTACAAAAAGAATCAGGTCACAATTCTTTTTTTTTTTAATTTATATTTTTAAATTTTTATTAGGTATTTTCTCCATTTACATTTCAAATGCTATCCTGAAAGTCCCCTATACCCTCCCCCGAGCCTGATCCCCTACCCACCCACTCCCACTTCTTGGCCCTGGCATTCCCCCATATAAAGTTTGCAAGACCAAGGGGCCTGCCTCTGTTCCCAATGATGGCTGACTAGACCATCTTCTGCTATATATGCAGCTAGAGACACGAGCTCTGGGGGTACTGGTTAGTTCATATTGTTGTTCCACCTATATGGTTGCAGACCCCTTCAGCTCCTTGGGTACTTTCTCTAGCTCCTCCAATAGGGGCCCTGTATTCCATCTTATAGATGACTGTGAGCATCCACTTCTGTATTTGCCAGGCCCTGGCATTGCCTCACAAGAGACAGTTATATCAGGGTCCTTTTAGCAAAATCTTGCTGGCTTATGCAAGTGTCTGGATTTGGTGGCTGATTATGGGATGGATCCCGGGTGGGGCAGTCTCTGGATGGTCGATCTTTTCCTCTCAGCTCCAAACTTTGTCTCTGTAACTCCTTACATAGGTATTTTGTTCCCCATTCATGAAGGGATGAAGTATCCACACTTTGGTCTTACTTCTTCTTGAGTTACATGTGTTTTGCAAATTGTATCTTGTATCTTGGGTATTCCAAGTTTCTGGGCCAATATCCACTTATCGGTGAGTGCATATCATGTAAGTTCTTTTGTGATTGGGTTACCTCACTCAGGATGATGCCCTCCAGATACATCCATTTGCCTAAGAATTTCATAAATTCATTGTTTTTAATAGCTGAGTGGTACTCCATTGTGTAAATGTACCACATTTTCTATATCCATTCCTCTGTTGAGGGACATCTGGGTTCTTTCCGGCTTCTGTCTATTATAAAAAAGGCTGCTATGAACATACTGGAGCATGTGTCCTTATTACCAGTTGGAACATCTTCTGGGTATACGCCCAAGAGTGGTATTGCTGAATCTTCCAGTAGTACTATGTCCAATTTTCTGAGGAACCGCCAAACTGATTTCCAGAGTGGCTGTACAAGCTTGCAATCCCACCAGCAATGGAGGAGTGTTCCTCTTTCTCCACATCCTCACCAGCACAAACCCCTAACCCTAACTCTAACCCTGAAATGTAAATATAGAAAATATCTTTTAAAAAAAAGAACTCAAAGATTAAGAGGGTATGCATTGATTACATTCATAACGTTTCACTCTAGTATGTATTCTTTCATGTCTTTGAAGAGCATAATGACGTACAAAGGCTTTACCACATTGATTACATTTGTAAGGTTTCTCTCCAGTATGAATTCTTTGATGTGTTAAGAGGTCACAGTTCTGAGCAAAGGCTTTACCACATTGATTACATTTGTAAGGTTTCTCTCCAGTATGTGTTATTAAATGCCTTTTAAGATCACGTTTTTGAGCAAAGGCTTTACCACATTGATTACATTTGTAAGGTTTCTCCCCAGTATGTGTTATGAAATGCCTTTTGAGGTTACGTTCTTGAGCAAAGGCTTTACCACTTTGATTACATTTATAAGGCTTCTCTCCAGTATGAATTCTTTTATTTACTTTAAAATAACTTTGATGTGCAAAGGCTTTATCACATTGATTACATTTGAAAGGTTTCTCTCCAGTATGAGTTCTTTGATGGCTTTGAAGGTGACCTTGACAGGCAAAGAATTTACCACACTGCTTACATTCATGGAGTTTCTCTCCAGTATGTATTCTTTTATGTACTTGGAGAGTACTATGATATACAAATGCTTTACCACATTGATTACATTTGTAAGGTTTCTCTCCAGTATGTGTTATTTTATGTACTTGCAGACTTGTATGATATGCAAAGGCTTTACCACATTGATCACATTTGTAAGGTTTCTCTCCAGTATGTGTTATTAAATGCCTTTTGAGATAAAGTTGTCGAACAAAGGCTTTATCACATTGATTACATTTCAAAGGTGTCTCTCCAGTATGACTTCTTTGATGACTTTGAAGGTGAAGTTGAGAGGCAAATGATTTACTACATTGCTTACATTCATGGAGTTTCTCTCCAGTATGTGTTTTTTTATGTACTTGCAGAGTACTATGATATGCAAAGGCTTTACCACATTGATTACATTTGTAAGATTTCTCTCCAGTATGTGTAATTAAATGCATTTTGAGATGACTGTGTCGTGGAAAGGCTTTACCACTGTGATTACATTCATAGAGTTTCTTTCCAGCATGTGTTCTTTTATGTATTTGGAGAATACTTTTTTGTGAATAGGCTTTATCACATTGATTGTATTTGTATTGTTTCTCTCCAGTATGTATTATTTTATGCATTTGGAGACTGCTGTGATGTACAAAGGTTTCACCATACTGAATGCCTTCATAGAGGTTCTCTCCATTATGAATTCTTTCATGCCTTGGAGGATAACTGTGACATGCAAAGACTTTACCACACTGAGTATTTTCAGGGGTTTTCTCTCCATTACGACTTCTTTCATGTCTGCAAAGATAATTGGCACATGTAAAAGCTTTGCACATGCACTAAACCAGAGGAATATTTTTATCTGGAGGAATCAATTTTACAAGTTGGTCTAATTGTAAAGAGGAATCACATCTTAAGATTTTTATCACTTTGTTTACATTCATGGTTTCCCCTTCATTATGGGTTGTTTGGCATACCTGTAATGAATTATGAGTGTTATTACATGGCTCACATTTATAGCATCCTTTTTCTCTATGAGATTTTTCACAAAATTGAAGGGAAATGGAAGAGATCAGACCTTTACCACACTGTGTACGTTCATTAATTTCCTATACTGTTAAATACACTACATTTTCACACTACATTAGCAAAGTAGACCAGGACAGACATAAAAGAAGTTCCACAATCCTAGTACCCATAGGGATTACCTGCAGTGTGAGTTTATGAATATATTCCCACTGTAGTTAGAAAACCAACTGATTATAAATTTGTATCAAACTGAGAAAGTTTGCTCAAATGTGAACTACTATAGAGAGTTTAATTGTCTGGGAGAGAGGGAATGTTCTGTTTCATTCAATATTGCTATGCTAACATGGATTGTATCCATTGTGATACAGGATATACCTATTAAAAAAAGAATAGCAAATGAAAGATTTCTACACAGCTTTCATACAGTTTGATTGTTTGTTCATATCAGAACTAGGGTTTCTCGTCAACAACATTCTTGACTCTCATAAACTGCCCCTCTCACTTAAACTTAGCAATGTTACTATATGAATAATCAACTTTACTATGGAATATTTGCTTATTAGAAACATACACTTATCACCTAATATATATCTTTGGCAATATGTGAGTGGTATGAGACCAGATCTGGTATGTGGCTATGATTCAAATGGTAATGTAAGTTAAGGCATTGTTTCCTTGTCTTATCTTTCAGACAAAGGCCTTGAAAACACAAATCAGACACCTGACACTGTACATGGATTTGTGAGAATTTAATAATAAATACACTTAAAGAAGTGCGTTTTTCTTTACACTGTTGCTTTTCTTGAAAAGTTCCAAGACATATTAACATTTCTTCAGAGGCATATTCATAGCAACTTGCACATGAAAATTACCTTCCATGTCTCCTGGAACTTTTATAATGATCTTCAATATTACAGTCTTCCCAATTGTAGCCTAAAATATAGTACCAGAAAATTTAGCGTATATTAGGCAAATTTAAGTTACTATCTTTATAAACCTGATTTATTTACCTTATTCTTCCCCATTCTCAATTGAAATTTCAGAAAAGCATCAATAACAAAGAAATAGTTGTTTCCTGATTTTAAGAAGTAAAGGAAAATTCATAGTCTTACCTACAGCATTGAGGTTCCTATAGGTCTCCAACATCACATCTCTGTAGAGGCTCTTCTGTAAAGGATTCAGTAAAGCCCATTCTTCTTGAGTAAAGTTCACATGCACATCATCATAGGTCAGTTCATCCTAAAATATTCCATACATGTGTAAAAATGAAACCATGATACCAACATCACTGTAAATGTATGCTTCATTGACAATATAATTGTATGATTCTGGTGCTTCCCCCACTTATTTTATGACCAAGAAGTTCTAATGTAATTACCAAATCATCTTAGAAGGAAACTGAGTAATAAGGTTCACTTCTGTCATTTCTTTGCTCCTTGAATAGTAGCCTTGCAAGAGAAATACTAATGACCAGAGAGAGGGGGGAGGGGGAAGTAGTACTGAGCACACATCAGAGAAATTATATGAACAATTACTATCTACAAAAAATGATGGGCAAGCTGAACATAGTAGTTCATGTCTTTAATGGTAGCACTCAGGAGGCAGAGGCAGGTATATCTCTAGTCTACCCAGGACAGCCACAGGTACATATTAAGACCCTGTCTCCCATGTAATAATCATTCAAATAAACAAGGAAAACAGAAAGGACTCAGAGGTTTTTTACTGGAGTTCCTACAAAGAATGACACATTCACTCCAGTTCTCTAGTCATCTTCCAGAATCCTGAATATCCCAGTTTAATCCATAAGAGTAACAAGATCTTACTAAAAGGGGATGCATCTTTAAACAGATACAAATGGACAGATGAAAATATTGGCAATGTAATTGTTGATGCTACATAGGACAGGAGATGGCTCACCAGTGAAGAGCTCTTGCTGATCTTCCAAGTAATTGGGCTCATTTGCCAGTAGTTACAAGGGGACTTCACGTGTTTGTTGACATTAAAATTAAAATTGAACCTTGAGCAGAGCCTTGTCTTGGTTCCGTCCTTATCTCGCGCAGCCTAGCGCCTCTTCTCTTCCAGGTTTCCAAAATGCCTTTCCAGGCTAAAACCCAGACCTGTGATCTGCTGGCCGGACACAACAAAAACCAACACAATTAAAATTATAAAATACCAGGCTTGCAAAATAGCTTAGCACTGAAAAACAATTGCTTCTAATGCATCTTCTGTGATTTAGGGATAGAGTCTATAATGGTGAAGGCAAGAAACATAAGAAGGAAGCTGACTAATCAGGTCCAACCATAACACAGTAGACACACACACACACACAGAGAGAGAGAGAGAGAGAGAGAGAGAGAGAGAGAGAGAGAGAGAGAAGAAATCGGTTGAAACTATAGACACTCAATTCTCATCCACAATAAGCAATCTTACAAAAGCTTCAACTGAGAGGACTGAGTGGGGCAGAGCCAGAATGACTCAATGACAAGCTGCAAACTGACAGTTTGGGAGACTAGGTCTAAGTTGATGTGTTCTAGAACCGGAAAAGTCCAAACAAGTCAATTCCAGGAAAACCACCCTCACAGGCAGCCAATCAGGAGCTTCCAGGAGCATCCCCTACCACCAGGCCTAAGCCAAGCTTAGACCACAAATACATAGTCACTATTGGTTACAGAAAGTCCCCAAAACACCCCAGAACCTTAACCAATCTAAAAAATACCCATATCCCTGGAAATTGAGCTAACCAATCAGAATAAACTTCACCTACTCCTCCCTGGAATTCCCTTAACTGGCTTTAAATTGATCTTGCAAAGCTCACATGTCTGGCTCCATCCTAGTAAATGGTAGATGCCTGCATCATAGAATTCTGCAGAATAAAATGCATTAGGGTTAGGGTTAGGGTTAGGGTTAGGGTTAGGGTTAGGGTTAGGGTTAGGGTTAGGGTTAGGGTTAGGGTTAGGGTTAGGGTTAGGGTTAGGGTTAGGGTTAGGGTTAGGGTTAGGGTTAGGGGTTAGGGTTAGGGTTAGGGTTAGGGTTAGGGTTAGGGTTAGGGTTAGGGTTAGGGTTAGGGTTAGGGTTAGGGTTAGGGTTGTTGTTAGGGTTAGGGTTAGGGTTAGGGTTAGGGTTAGGGTTAGGGTTAGGGTTAGGGTTGTTGTTAGGGTTAGGGTTGTTGTTAGGGTTAGGGTTAGGGTTAGGGTTAGGGTTAGGGTTAGGGTTAGGGTTAGGGTTAGGGTTAGGGTTAGGGTTAGGGTTAGGGTTAGGGTTAGGGTTAGGGTTAGGGTTAGGGTTAGGGTTAGGGTTAGGGTTAGGGTTAGGGTTAGGGTTAGGGTTAGGGTTAGGGTTAGGGTTAGGGTTAGGGTTAGGGTTAGGGTTAGGGTTAGGGTTAGGGTTAGGGTTAGGGTTAGGGTTAGGGTTAGGGTTAGGGTTAGGGTTAGGGTTAGGGTTAGGGTTAGGGTTAGGGTTAGGGTTAGGGTTAGGGTTAGGGTTAGGGTTAGGGTTAGGGTTAGGGTTAGGGTTAGGGTTAGGGTTAGGGTTAGGGTTAGGGTTAGGGTTAGGGTTAGGGTTAGGGTTAGGGTTAGGGTTAGGGTTAGGGTTAGGGTTAGGGTTAGGGTTAGGGTTAGGGTTAGGGTTAGGGTTAGGGTTAGGGTTAGGGTTAGGGTTAGGGTTAGGGTTAGGGTTAGGGTTAGGGTTAGGGTTAGGGTTAGGGTTAGGGTTAGGGTTAGGGTTAGGGTTAGGGTTAGGGTTAGGGTTAGGGTTAGGGTTAGGGTTAGGGTTAGGGTTAGGGTTAGGGTTAGGGTTAGGGTTAGGGTTAGGGTTAGGGTTAGGGTTAGGGTTAGGGTTAGGGTTAGGGTTAGGGTTAGGGTTAGGGTTAGGGTTAGGGTTAGGGTTAGGGTTAGGGTTAGGGTTAGGGTTAGGGTTAGGGTTAGGGTTAGGGTTAGGGTTAGGGTTAGGGTTAGGGTTAGGGTTAGGGTTAGGGTTAGGGTTAGGGTTAGGGTTAGGGTTAGGGTTAGGGTTAGGGTTAGGGTTAGGGTTAGGGTTAGGGTTAGGGTTAGGGTTAGGGTTAGGGTTAGGGTTAGGGTTAGGGTTAGGGTTAGGGTTAGGGTTAGGGTTAGGGTTAGGGTTAGGGTTAGGGTTAGGGTTAGGGTTAGGGTTAGGGTTAGGGTTAGGGTTAGGGTTAGGGTTAGGGTTAGGGTTAGGGTTAGGGTTAGGGTTAGGGTTAGGGTTAGGGTTAGGGTTAGGGTTAGGGTTAGGGTTAGGGTTAGGGTTAGGGTTAGGGTTAGGGTTAGGGTTAGGGTTAGGGTTAGGGTTAGGGTTAGGGTTAGGGTTAGGGTTAGGGTTAGGGTTAGGGTTAGGGTTAGGGTTAGGGTTAGGGTTAGGGTTAGGGTTAGGGTTAGGGTTAGGGTTAGGGTTAGGGTTAGGGTTAGGGTTAGGGTTAGGGTTAGGGTTAGGGTTAGGGTTAGGGTTAGGGTTAGGGTTAGGGTTAGGGTTAGGGTTAGGGTTAGGGTTAGGGTTAGGGTTAGGGTTAGGGTTAGGGTTAGGGTTAGGGTTAGGGTTAGGGTTAGGGTTAGGGTTAGGGTTAGGGTTAGGGTTAGGGTTAGGGTTAGGGTTAGGGTTAGGGTTAGGGTTAGGGTTAGGGTTAGGGTTAGGGTTAGGGTTAGGGTTAGGGTTAGGGTTAGGGTTAGGGTTAGGGTTAGGGTTAGGGTTAGGGTTAGGGTTAGGGTTAGGGTTAGGGTTAGGGTTAGGGTTAGGGTTAGGGTTAGGGTTAGGGTTAGGGTTAGGGTTAGGGTTAGGGTTAGGGTTAGGGTTAGGGTTAGGGTTAGGGTTAGGGTTAGGGTTAGGGTTAGGGTTAGGGTTAGGGTTAGGGTTAGGGTTAGGGTTAGGGTTAGGGTTAGGGTTAGGGTTAGGGTTAGGGTTAGGGTTAGGGTTAGGGTTAGGGTTAGGGTTAGGGTTAGGGTTAGGGTTAGGGTTAGGGTTAGGGTTAGGGTTAGGGTTAGGGTTAGGGTTAGGGTTAGGGTTAGGGTTAGGGTTAGGGTTAGGGTTAGGGTTAGGGTTAGGGTTAGGGTTAGGGTTAGGGTTAGGGTTAGGGTTAGGGTTAGGGTTAGGGTTAGGGTTAGGGTTAGGGTTAGGGTTAGGGTTAGGGTTAGGGTTAGGGTTAGGGTTAGGGTTAGGGTTAGGGTTAGGGTTAGGGTTAGGGTTAGGGTTAGGGTTAGGGTTAGGGTTAGGGTTAGGGTTAGGGTTAGGGTTAGGGTTAGGGTTAGGGTTAGGGTTAGGGTTAGGGTTAGGGTTAGGGTTAGGGTTAGGGTTAGGGTTAGGGTTAGGGTTAGGGTTAGGGTTAGGGTTAGGGTTAGGGTTAGGGTTAGGGTTAGGGTTAGGGTTAGGGTTAGGGTTAGGGTTAGGGTTAGGGTTAGGGTTAGGGTTAGGGTTAGGGTTAGGGTTAGGGTTAGGGTTAGGGTTAGGGTTAGGGTTAGGGTTAGGGTTAGGGTTAGGGTTAGGGTTAGGGTTAGGGTTAGGGTTAGGGTTAGGGTTAGGGTTAGGGTTAGGGTTAGGGTTAGGGTTAGGGTTAGGGTTAGGGTTAGGGTTAGGGTTAGGGTTAGGGTTAGGGTTAGGGTTAGGGTTAGGGTTAGGGTTAGGGTTAGGGTTAGGGTTAGGGTTAGGGTTAGGGTTAGGGTTAGGGTTAGGGTTAGGGTTAGGGTTAGGGTTAGGGTTAGGGTTAGGGTTAGGGTTAGGGTTAGGGTTAGGGTTAGGGTTAGGGTTAGGGTTAGGGTTAGGGTTAGGGTTAGGGTTAGGGTTAGGGTTAGGGTTAGGGTTAGGGTTAGGGTTAGGGTTAGGGTTAGGGTTAGGGTTAGGGTTAGGGTTAGGGTTAGGGTTAGGGTTAGGGTTAGGGTTAGGGTTAGGGTTAGGGTTAGGGTTAGGGTTAGGGTTAGGGTTAGGGTTAGGGTTAGGGTTAGGGTTAGGGTTAGGGTTAGGGTTAGGGTTAGGGTTAGGGTTAGGGTTAGGGTTAGGGTTAGGGTTAGGGTTAGGGTTAGGGTTAGGGTTAGGGTTAGGGTTAGGGTTAGGGTTAGGGTTAGGGTTAGGGTTAGGGTTAGGGTTAGGGTTAGGGTTAGGGTTAGGGTTAGGGTTAGGGTTAGGGTTAGGGTTAGGGTTAGGGTTAGGGTTAGGGTTAGGGTTAGGGTTAGGGTTAGGGTTAGGGTTAGGGTTAGGGTTAGGGTTAGGGTTAGGGTTAGGGTTAGGGTTAGGGTTAGGGTTAGGGTTAGGGTTAGGGTTAGGGTTAGGGTTAGGGTTAGGGTTAGGGTTAGGGTTAGGGTTAGGGTTAGGGTTAGGGTTAGGGTTAGGGTTAGGGTTAGGGTTAGGGTTAGGGTTAGGGTTAGGGTTAGGGTTAGGGTTAGGGTTAGGGTTAGGGTTAGGGTTAGGGTTAGGGTTAGGGTTAGGGTTAGGGTTAGGGTTAGGGTTAGGGTTAGGGTTAGGGTTAGGGTTAGGGTTAGGGTTAGGGTTAGGGTTAGGGTTAGGGTTAGGGTTAGGGTTAGGGTTAGGGTTAGGGTTAGGGTTAGGGTTAGGGTTAGGGTTAGGGTTAGGGTTAGGGTTAGGGTTAGGGTTAGGGTTAGGGTTAGGGTTAGGGTTAGGGTTAGGGTTAGGGTTAGGGTTAGGGTTAGGGTTAGGGTTAGGGTTAGGGTTAGGGTTAGGGTTAGGGTTAGGGTTAGGGTTAGGGTTAGGGTTAGGGTTAGGGTTAGGGTTAGGGTTAGGGTTAGGGTTAGGGTTAGGGTTAGGGTTAGGGTTAGGGTTAGGGTTAGGGTTAGGGTTAGGGTTAGGGTTAGGGTTAGGGTTAGGGTTAGGGTTAGGGTTAGGGTTAGGGTTAGGGTTAGGGTTAGGGTTAGGGTTAGGGTTAGGGTTAGGGTTAGGGTTAGGGTTAGGGTTAGGGTTAGGGTTAGGGTTAGGGTTAGGGTTAGGGTTAGGGTTAGGGTTAGGGTTAGGGTTAGGGTTAGGGTTAGGGTTAGGGTTAGGGTTAGGGTTAGGGTTAGGGTTAG
>OW971689.1:0-10000 GCA_921997135.2 Mus spretus
GTAGGACCTGGAATATGGCGAGAAAACTGAAAATCACGGACAATGAGAAATACACAATTTAGGACGTGAAATATGGCGAGGAAAACTGAAAAATGTGGAAAATTTAGAAATGTCCACTGTAGGATATGGTATATGGCAAGAAAACTGAAAATCATGGAAAATGAGAAACATCCACTTGACGACTTGAAAAATGACGAAATCACTGAAAAACGTGAAAAATGAGAAATGCACACTCTAGGACCTGGAAATTGGCAAAAAACTGAAAATCATGGAAAATAAGAAATACACACTTTAGGACGTGAAATATGGCGAGGAAAACTGAAAAAGGTGGAAAATTTAGAAATGTCCACTGTAGGACATGGAATATGGCAAGAAACTGAAAATCATGGAAAATGAGAAACATCCACTTGACCACTTGAAAAATGACGAAATCACTGAAAAACGTGAAAAATGAGAAATGCACACTGTAGGACCTGGAATATGGCGAGAAAACTGAAAATCACGGAAAATGAGAAATACACACTTTAGGACGTGAAATATGGCGAGGAAAACTGAAAAAGGTGGAAAATTTAGAAATGTCCACTGTAGACATGGAATATGGCAAGAAACTGAAAATCATGGAAAATGAGAAACATCCACTTGACCACTTGAAAAATGACGAAATCACTGAAAAACGTGAAAAATGAGAAATGCACACTGTAGGACCTGGAATATGGCAAGAAAACTGAAAATCATGGAAAATGAGAAATACACACTTTAGGACGTGAAATATGGCGAGGAAAACTTAAAGAGGTGGAAAATTTAGAAATGTCCACTGTAGGACCTGGAATATGGCGAGTAAACTGAAAATCACGGAAAATGAGAAATACACACTTTAGGATGTGAAATATGGCGAGGAAAACTGAAAAAGGTGGAAAATTTAGAAATGTCCACTGTAGGACATGGAATATGGCAAGAAACTGAAAATCATGAAAATGAGAAACATCCACTTGACGACTTGAAAAATGACGAAATCACTGAAAAACTTTAAAATGAGAAATGCACACTGTAGGACCTGGAATATGGCAAGAAAACTGAAAATCACGGAAAATAAGAAATACACACTTTAGGAAGTGAAATATGGTGAGGAAAACTGAAAAACGTGGAAAATATAGAAATATCCACTGTAGGACATGGAATATGGCAAGAAAACTGAAAATCTTGGAAAATGAGAAACATCCACTTGACCACTTGAAAAATGACGAAATCACTGAAAAACGTGAAAAAGGAGAAATGCACACTTAGGACCTGGAATATGGCGAGAAAACTGAAAATCACGGAAAATGAGAAATACACACTTTAGGATTTGAAATATGGCGAGGAATACTGAAAAAGGTGGAAAATTTAGAAATGTCCACTGTAGGACATGGAATATGGCAAGATAACTGAAAATCATCGAAAATGAGAAACATCCACTTGACTACTTGAAAAATGACGAAATCACTGAAAAACGTGAAAAATGAGAAATGCACACTGTAGGACCTGGAATATGGCGAGAAAACTGAAAATCATGGAAAATGAGAAATACAAACTTTAGGATGTGTAATATGGCGAGGAAAACTGAAAAAGGTGGAAAATATAGAAATGTCCACTGTAGGACATGGAATATGGCAAGAAAACTGAAAATCATGGAAAAAGAGAAACATCCACTTGACCACTTGAAAAATGACGAAATCACTGAAAAACTTTAAAAATGAGAAATGCACACTGTAGGACCTGGAATATGGCAAGAAAACTGAAAATCACGGAAAATGAGAAATACACACTTTAGGAAGTGAAATATGGTGAGGAAAACTGAAAAACTTGGAAAATATAGAAATATCCACTGTAGGACATGGAATATGGCAAGACACTGAAAATCTTGGAAATGAGAAACATCCACTTGACCACTTGAAAAATGACGAAATCACTGAAAAACGTGAAAAAGGAGAAATGCACACTGTAGGACCTGGAATATGGCGAGAAAACTGAAAATCACTGAAAATGAGAAATACACACTTTAGGATGTGAAATATGGTGAGGAATACTGAAAAAGGTGGAAAATTTAGAATGTCCACTGTAGGACATGGAATATGGCAAGGAAACTGAAAATCATCGAAAGTGAGAAACATCCACTTGATTACTTGAAAAATGACGAAATCACTGAAAAACGTGAAAAATGAGAAATGCACACTGTAGGACCTGGAATATGGCGAGAAAACTGAAAATCATGGAAAATGAGAAATACAAACTTTAGGATGTGTAATATGGCGAGGAAAACTGAAAAAGGTGGAAAATATATAAATGTCCACTGTAGGACATAAAATATGGCAAGAAAACTGAAAATCATGGAAAAAAAAGAAACATCCACTTGACCACTTGAAAAATGACGAAATCACTGAAAAACGTGAAAAATGAGAAATGCACACTGTAGGACCTGGAATATGGCCAGAAAACTGAAAATCACGGAAAATGTAAATACACAATTTAGGACGTGAAATATGGGGAGGAAAACTGAAAAATGTAGAAAATTTAGAAATGTCCACTATAGGATATGGTATATGGCAAGAAACTGAAAATCATGGAAAATGAGAAACATCCACTTGACGACTTGAGAAATGACGAAATCACTGAAAAACTTTTAAAATGAGAAATGCACACTGTAGGACCTGGAATATGGCAAGAAAACTGAAAATCACGGAAAATGAGAAATACACACTTTAGGACGTGAAATATGGCGAGGGAAACTGAAAAAGGTGGAAAATTTAGAAATGTCCACTGTAGGACATGGAATATGGCAAGATAACTGATAATCATCGAAAATGAGAAACATCTACTTGATGACTTGAAAAATGATGAAATCACTGAAAAACGTTGAAAATGAGAAATGCACACTGTAGGACCTGGAATATGGCGAGAAACCTGAAAATCATGGAAAATGAGAAATACGCACTTTAGGACATGAACTATGGCGAGGAAAACTGAAAAAGGTGTAAAATTTAGAAATGTCCACTGTAGGACATGGAATATGGCAAGAAAACTGAAAATCATGGAAAATGAGAAATATCCACTTGACCACTTGAAAAATGACAAAATCACTGAAAAAAGTGAAAAATGAGAAATGCACTCGGTAGGACCTGTAATATGGCGAGAAAACTGAAAATCACGGAAAATGAGAAATACACACTTTAGGACGTGAAATATGGCGAGGAAAACTGAAAAAGGTGGAAAATTTAGAAATGTCCACTATAGGACATTGAATATGTCAAGACACTGAAAATCATGGAAAATGAGAAACATCCACTTGACCACTTGAAAAATGACGAAATCACTGAAAAACTTGAAAAATGAGAAATGCACACTGTAGGACCTGGAATATGGCGAGAAAACTGAAAATCACGGAAAATGAGAAATACAAACTTTAGGATGTGAAATATGGCGAGGAAAACTGAAAAAGGTGGAAAATTTAGAAATGTCCACTGTAGGACATTGAATATGTCAAGAAACTGAAAATCATGGAAAATGAGAAACATCCACTTGACCACTTGAAAAATGACGAAATCACTGAAAACGTGAAAAATGAGAAATGCACACTGTAGGACCTGGAATATGGCGAGAAAACTGAAAATCACGAAAATGAGAAATACACACTTTAGGATGTGAAATATGGCGAGGAAAACTGAAAAAGGTGGAAAATTTAGAAATGTCCACTGTAGGACATGGAATATGGCAAGAAACTGAAAATCATGGAAAATGAGAAACATCCACTTGACCACTTGAAAAATGACGAAATCACTGAAAAACGTGAAAAATGAGAAATGCACACTGTAGGAACTGGAATATGGCGAGAAAACTGAAAATCACGGAAAATGAGAAATACACACTTTAGGACGTGAAATATGGCGAGGGAAACTGAAAAAGGTGGAAAATTTAGAAATGTCCACTGTAGGACATGGAATATGGCAAGATAACTGAAAATCATGGAAAATGAGAAACATCCACTTGACCACTTGAAAAATGACGAAATCACTGAAAAACGTTAAAATGAGAAATGCACACTGTAGGACCTGGAATATGGCGAGAAAACTGAAAATCATGGAAAATGAGAAATACGCACTTTAGAACATGAACTATGTCAAGGAAAACTGAAAAAGGTGGAAGATTTAGAAATGTCCACTGTAGGACATGGAATATGGCAAGAGAACTGAAAATCATGGAAAATGAGAAACATCCTCTTGACCACTTAAAAATGACGAAATTACTGAAAAACGTGAAAAATGAGAAATCACACTGTAGGACCTGGAATATGGCGAGAAAACTGAAAATCACGGAAAATGAGAAATACACACTTTAGGGTGTGAAATATGGCGAGGAAAACTGAAAAAGGTGGAAAATTTAGAAATGTCCACCGTAGGACATGGAATATGGCAAGAAAACTGAAAATCATGAAAAATGAGAAACATCCACTTGACCACTTGAAAAATGACAAAATCACTGAAAAACGTGAAAAATGAGAAATGCACACTGTAGGACGTGAAATATGGCGAAGAAAACTGAAAAAGGTGGAAAATTTAGAAATGTCCACTATAGGACATGGAATATGGCAAGATAACTGAAAATAATGGAAAATGAGAAACATCCACTTGAGGACTTGAAAAATGACGAAATCACTGAAAAACTTTTGAAATGAGAAATGCACACTGTAGGACCTAGTATATGGCAAGAAAACTGAAAATCACGGAAAATGAGAAATACACACTTTGGGACGTGAAATATGGCGAGGAATACTGAAAAAGGTGGAAAATTTAGAAATGTCCACTGTAGGACATGGAATATGGCAAGAAAACTGAAAATCATGGAAAATGAGAAACATCCACTTGACCACTTGAAAAATGACGAAATCACTGAGAAACGTGAAAAATGAGAAATGCACACTGTAGGACCTGGAATATGGCGAGAAAACTGAAAATCACGGAAAATGAGAAATACAAACTTTAGGACATGAAATATGATGAGGAATACTGAAAAGGTGGAAGATTTAGAAATGTCCACTGTAGGACATTGAATATGTCAAGACACTGAAAATCATGGAAAATGAGAAACATCCACTTGACGACTTGAAAAATGACGAAATCACTTAAAAACGTGAAAAATGAGAAATGCACACTGTAGGACCTAGAATATGGCAAGAAAACTGAAAATCACGGAAAATGAGAAATACACACTTTGGGACGTGAAATATGGCAAGGAATACTGAAAAAGGTGGAAAATTTAGAAATGTCCACTGTAGGACCTGGAATATGGCGAGAAAACTGAAAATCACGGAAAATGAGAAATACACACTTTAGGACGTGAAATATGGCAAGGGAAACTGAAAAAGGTGGAAAATTTGGAAATGTCTACTGTAGGACATGGAATATGGCAAGATAACTGAAAATCATGGAAAATGAGAAACATCCACTTGACGACTTGAAAAATGACGAAATCACTTAAAAACGTGAAAAATGAGAAATGCACACTGTAGGACCTGGAATATGGCGAGAAACACTGAAAAGCGTGGAAAATGTGAAATGCACAATCTATGATCTGGAATGTGTAGAGAAAACTGAAAAATGTAGCAAATGAGACAAACACACTGTTGGACATGGAATATAGCCAGAAACAATGAAAAAGGTGGAAAATGAGAAATGCACAACATAGGACCTGGAATATATCGAGAGAACTGAAAAACGTGGAAAATAGAATCGGACACTGTAGGACCTGGAATATGGCAAAAAAAAAAAAAGAATACACTGAAAAACGTGGAAAATGAAAAGCACACACTGTAGGACCTGGAATATAGCGAGAAACACTGAAAAACGTGAATAATGAGAAACGCATACCTTAGGACCTGGAATATGGCGAGAAACACTGAAAAACGTGAATAATGAGAAACGCATACCTTAGGACCTGGAATATTGCGAGAAAACCGAAAAAAAAAGCGTGTAAAATGAGAAACGGACACTGTAGGACCTGGAATATGGCAAGAAAGACTGAAAAATGTAGAAAATGAGAAATTCACAGTGTAGGACCTGGAATATGTCTATAAAATCAGAAAACGTGGAAAATGAGACACACACACTGTAGGAACTGGAATATGGCGAGTAAAATGATAAACAAGTAATATGAGAAGCTCTCATGGTAAGCCTTGGAAAATGGCGAGAAACACTTAAAAACGTGGAAAATGAGAAATGCACAACCTAGGATTTGGAATATGTCAAGAAACCAGAAAAACGTGGATGTGGGAAGCAATTTTATCCATAATTTTTAAGTTTCTTTTGCAATATTACAACACATGCATAACTTTTGTAAAACAAAACCAAATTTTAAACAATCTATTCTCTTTAAAATCAATACCATAATCATCCACTTTCATGTTACAAAGTTTGCCTGCCAGTTCACATATATGAATGCATGACAGTGCAGCTTTTAATACCTCAATAAGAAAATAGTGTTTTAAGCAGGACTTTTGTGGTTCACACCTTTAAACCTAGCACTGGGGAGGCAGAGATGGGCAGATTTCTGATTTCCAGACCAGCCTGGTCTAGAGAGTGAGTTCCAGGAGAGCCAGGGCTATACAGAGAAACCCTGTCTCGGAAAAAAAAAAAAAAAAAAAAAAAAAATATATATATATATATATATATATATATATTATACTTTATAAGTCTAGTTTCTGGAATTATAATTACACAAAATATTATTCCAATTTAGATATATATTTACAGACCTGTTTTCCTGGGTTGGCTCATGCCATGTGTTGTTTTAGAATGACTCTAACCCTTATTTACCAATTTTAAGCTAATGTTCTGTTAAAAGCAAAAACCTGTTGACCACTTTAAGAGCTGCATGTGTAGATAATCAACCTCTAGCAGGTCTTTCCCAGCCGTACTTGGATCCTAGCCACGGTGCAGTGTAAATTATCAGTTTCTGCTTTCCAAAATGAGACTGCCTTTTAAACAAGTTAAACTAAATCAAAGTTCGGACAGCCAGCAGATAAAGTTTTAAACATTTCTTTTCAACATGAAACACAGAACAACAATCACTCAAACAACAAAACAAAAAGAAACATAAATTGACAGACATATGGACAAATTGGTGCATCAAGGACAATCAATAGGGGAGGGGTCAAATTGGGTGCCTCAGCGAGGGGAGAGCAGGAAGGGGGATAAAACATGAAAAGTAAACAAATACAATGATTAATACGCTTTATAAAGGGGGAGGGGGAGGTCATCCTTGGTTGTGTATTGGATTTGAAGCCTGCCTGGGAAAATGGGAGGAGACAGGGAGAGGGAGAGAAAGAGCAAGGGGGAGAGACATCAAGGCCACCTTGAGCTGTGTGCCAAGATGCTGTCTAGAACAGAATAGATTAAGAACATTAAGAACAGAGGCTGTTTGCTCCAGCTTAGACTCTATTGCTGCTTTTACCTCCTCTCCCTTCCTCCTCCAGGTTGATGAGTCTGGTTTAAAGGCAGCTGGTACTCTAGACAGAGCACAAACACCTGCAGCAGTTCTCTTATGGGTAATTCTCCCCAGCCCCTACCAATAGCCACTCTGCACTCTTCAGTGCAAAGGAAGGAAGGAGGAGGGGAGTAAGGAGGAGAAGGTGGAAGGAAATAGAAAAAGATGTAAGGACAAAGGGAAGGAAAGAGAGTCACTCACAACACATATGTTATCAAAGACACAGTGAGTGACCAGTCTCATTGCCAGAGTTTAGCGAAGTAAAACGAGCTTTAAAAAAAACAATTATTTGTTGTCAAATTAATGATTCCCTTAGTGGTTTACTAAAGTGCTGCTTGCACTCCGTTTGCAGAGCACAGACTCCCTTGCTACCTGAACCAGAGCGGCCTAAAGAGCCTGGTCAGGCAGTGGCCCGTTGATCTTCTCAGCCTGCTGACTGACGCCAGAACTTACTCACTAGCTTGCCCATCCCACCTTATTGTTTTAAAGTATAAAATGAAATTACAAAGACTTGCAGGAGCTGTCCTGGCTTCGGTCCACTGGTAACATCTCTCTTCCAGTCTCGGTGGTTTCCATGCTCTTACTCCAGGAAGCTTCTCCCAAAAATCACTGTCCCTGGACTCAGAGATTCTGGGTTTTGTGCTGTCAGAGTGCTCACTAAATCACAGACCAATTTGCTGGACCCCAAATCATAGACCAACAGCAGTCTTTTTCCCACCTTGAAAGAATGTTAGAAGTCACAGAATTGGCTATTATTCTTAAAAGGAAATTCAAACAGAAGATCACCCATTACCGTGTTAAGTCATTAAAATTATCATTCTCCCTGGACCCTCCCAGGTACCCAACCATCCTTTCAGTCCACATTCATTGTCAGAAGAGCAAGCTCTCTTCCTTTGGCCTTCCTGCTCGTCCACCTTAGAAGGTCTGTTTTCTGCCTCCTGCTCTAGTCCAGGGAAGTAAAAGTCTTTCACACTGATAGGAGCTGGTGCATCAGGGATGTCACTCTTGTAAGGGCAGTACTCTCGAGGCTAGGTTAAGGATTTTTCAAAGCAGCCTGGGAACCAGCTAGGGGGCCGGTAGGGTAGAGTGTCGCCAAGGTTAAAAAGAAAAAAAATTTATTTAGTTCTTCCCTTATTAATGACCTCTACTTTCAGCTAACATCAACTTTTGCCTCTTCTTAGCTAACAGTTACTCTTGCCTCTTAGCTAACCACATGTAAGTGCTGCAGAGAGAGATGCTGGGGCAGAACCCTACTGAAAAAGGAATAAGCTCAGCTGATCCTATAAGGCTGGATAGCAGAAATCAGAGCCTTCTCTGCCTCCCAAGTGCGCAGTCTATGACTGAATGCCACCTTGGAAGCCTGGCCACCGTTCAGAACCTTGACAATTCAGCCTGGATCCTCGCAGTATAGACACCAGAGCACCAGAGACATCAGGGCTCCAATCAATCCTTCCAAGCCAGAAAGATGCCAGAAGTGAAAATTTGGCAGATTCTGGGGCTGTTTCTATAAGTCCCCACCCTGCCTTCCAGCTCATGGAACCCTAGAGGGACTCCTTCCTCCTACTAGCATCTATTCGTTCTCTGCACAGTAATCCACCGTGTGATTTCGAAACATTGAGCTGCTGGGAGACCCAGGATCATTCAGGACTCTACAGGCACCAGAGGGCTGACTGTGGTTCTTGGAGTATGTATCCTATCCGAAGTGCCAGGATTTCTTAAATTTGAAAATCCTTTGCGTCTTTATGGAGAGAATGGAAAAAAGGGAAGTTCCAACGCAGATTCCCAAAGCCGAGATCCTAGCCAGTTTCAGGTGCAGCTCGCCTTTCTTGGGTCTGTGCCCCAGGGGACCTGAACAATGCTATTCCAGCAAATCTGAGGAGGTCACAGGCTCTTGACTACTTTTGGGGTCTTGTTGGGTTGGACCCAAGCAAACTATAATGATTAAAGGCCGGTGATCTGGAACCAGATTTGCACTTAAGGGCCACTGGCAAACTTCAAACCGATATTTATTAGCAAGCCAGATGTCTTGCAGATTGTCCCAGGACACTGACTTCTCTAATTGTGTTTCTTCTCATGTAGGACAGAGTATCTCAAACACACTATAAAGCTGACTAGAAGCTGGTGCATCTCAGACGCCTGCTCCAGTTCTCCCTGCTTTGCCAGGGCAGCTGGATTGATTTTGTCTTTTAAATTCCAACATTTTCCTTTATTTTTATCCATCAGGTTAGTTTGAATAATGCCGTCCATTCTTGATGGGCATTTTGAGTTATGAGCTGATGCTGTAGGTCACCTAATTGCTTGCCTAACCCTGGGTTCCAACCTGAACACCAGATTAATTCACATGCCTATATTTCCAGCACACAAGAAGTGAACGCAAGATCAGAAATGCAGCTATCCTTGACTTTTTCAGGACCAGTCTGAGCTAAAGGAGCAAGACGCTGCCTCAACCAGAAAACAAGGTCCAAAGAAACCAACAAAAAAAACC